>CABFWB010001573.1:92115-104507 GCA_902151455.1 Timema bartmani
AAAAAGAAAAAAAGAAAGAGCGTTTATACTGTTTACAGTCTTTTAAAAATTTGCCTTAGTTGATATAAAATAACTTTAAATAGCTTCTAGAGGCATTCAATAGGCTAGTCATACTTTTTTTAAAGTTAGGATGGAAGGGTGTGTACTCCTAGCCCCCGAAATGTTGTCTTGACGGAGGCCTTAAATGACCCTGCAAGGTTCACAAATTTACCGGTGAAGAACCACCGGACTCTGCTTTCTTACGAACCTTCACCAAACGTCCACATAATCTCAGAAATAAATCTATCCTTTTTATCCCCCATATCCTTCTAAGCTAAAAAATGCTCCTGCACCTGATTGAGAAAACATGTTCTAAAATCACATGTCTTTAGAGAGAGATAATAAACACTATTTAACTCTACTATTATCGACCATCGGAATACTGAATCAGTAAAAAAGTAAACCTTCACATGTGGCACACGGACAAAGGCGTTAGTCTCATCTAGTTGGGTAAGGGGCAGAAGACTCGGGACTTGTATCTTCCCTAGGTATATCGAGTGTATTTCCTAAATAGTTCCCCCCTCTTTCCCTCAACGAAAATGTCAGGTACATTTCCTCTAAATTCTACCTTCCACCTGTCTGTCCCATTAGTGTGAATATTCGGTTTATCCGGAGGGATGGTAGGATGTGGGGATAAGTGAATACAATAAAAAAAAATATCCTGCTCGTCGATCTCCAATCAGTGGTCGCCAAAGTAGATATCCAGGCGTTAGGACTGCGTATATTATTAATTGTACTTTCCTAGTTAATTAATAAGTCGTATTTTGATATGATCTGTGTTTATAGTGTGCACGTTAAATACCTGAATAGAATTTCCACCCGAGAGATGACGGAATGTCCCGACTCACCTGAAGGACTGGTCTCACAATCTGCGACAGGAAGATACTGATCTTGGTAAACGACCCAACACTGACCACCCGACTGGTCGCCGATAACACTGACTCCAATACGAGACGCCGATCACTCCTCGACTGACTGGTCGAACTGCTGAGGATCAACTACCTACCGGCTTTCAACGCCTTCCAGCGGCTCTCGAGGTTGCTGGCAGGGACTGGAGCTGCATCAAGGGGAGGGGAGGATTCCGGTTGACTGCTCTCACCAGCTTCTCTACTAGGTCTCTGTGGGTTTCAGGTAGATCAGTGGCGTGAGGGACCGGATACCTCTCATCCTATAACTGTGCTCTACGTCTCACTTTCCGTCCGAGCCATTCAAATATTTACACTAATAGTGTAAGGGAGAAGGAAGGTACAATTTAACAGGCATTTGCGTGGATGTGTACACTAGTCTCTTAAAATAGAGGCTTTAGACGCTAAAGGATTCTTTGGAGAAAATAGATCTAGATGAATAGATGACTTGTATACTTAAAATAAGTTATTTTAAAACTAAATTTGGGATCAAATTTATTTTTCTCATATTAAATCTTGAAAATTTTAAATCGCAAACACTCTGAAATTATATATGTACCAAGTTTTGAACACATGTTCCATGTCCCGGACGTTTTACCAAGTTCTGAACGTTTGACCTAAGTCTTGAATGCAAGACTCAAGTCTTAACATACAAGTCTGGAACTTTCTTTTATCCCGAATCCTAAACATATGCCACATGTCTTTAACGCTTGCCCCAATACATAAACATATGTCCTAAATCTTGATCGCGTAAGCGCCCTAAACGTACGTACAAAGCTCTGAACGTATGCCCCAAGTCCGTAACTTGTGTTTGATATGGTCTACCCCTGCCTATTTGCCCTACGAGCCATGCCGTATGGATCAAGTAAAAGAACGCGGTTACTTAGTACTATGTAGGCATATTCAAGACAGGACAGCACGTGATAAATGGCGGACACCTCTGCAGAATACTGAATAGTATTCATTGGACCGTAGCTAGTGTCGGGTACGTGCTGAGCTACTCTGGTCCTTGGTGAGGGGAGTAATTATGTTGCAGGACTCATCTTGAGCTACGTGCTATGTTTTCTCTCATTGCAGCCTACCTGGCGTTCACCTCGTAGAACTACATCTGATAGACTAGCTTGCAAACAACTCGAGATAGCTTACTAAGCCGCTACATGCTAGGACATGTTATATCTTCTCACAAGAACTACAAGCTTGCGGCCTCCCTTGCGTACACCTCGTAGAACTACCTCCAGGGTTCTTTTACCTGCCACAATCGACATAGGACCGATGAAATTATTTATCCTCCAAAGGAAGTTTTGATACGGATTTTTATCGCTCAAAAAAATAAAAAAATCTGTCAACTCAAGCTGGGTTTGAACCCACTGAAATCGGGTAATGAGGGGAGCACTTTACCTCAAGACGGCCAAAGTTAACAATTTTGCTGGAAATTTATCATATCTAATTGCTATTATTTATTTGGATTTAGTATTAGCTAGCAAATTTGGTAGCTCCCCTCCCCCCACCACTCGTCCCTAACACACTATTTTATGGCTATGTGCTAGTATCTAAATTCCACATCCCCCAACCTAGCCCCTTCACCGTCTCATGACGCAAGCCTCACTTCGGAAAACTTACCGCAACATTTTCTGGAAAAATGTTTGATTGAAAATTTACAAGAACATTTTAACATATACATGTGTTACCTATATTCCAAATAATGTTTTTTCAACATTTATATCCAGTTTAGGAGACAAGTGTTATGTATTTAGCAGGGCCATCCAGAATATTCAAAAAGACTGGGGCAGTGGAACTTTGGCACCCCCTTAAACACAAAATAGTTACAAAAAAAGTGCTTTAATAACAGGATATTTAAATTGTTTGCATGAAATAAAGATAAAACTTTTCATTCCGATATTGAGGTGCAATAAATGTTAAAGTCACCATGTGTAGAAAATTAAGCTCTATGTTTCCACTGGAGCAAGGTTTTTTTTATTTTGGCAAAACAAATATTTCTCTCTAAAAACTGCAAAAACACTGATCTTTTATCGTGTCCCCTTCCACCCAACTTTAAGTTACATTATTACTATACCTGCTAACAACGTTTAAAAGGCCCGAGGCTGAAAAATCATTTGAAAAACACATTGATTTTTATGAAAGTGCGTTTAGGCTGAAGCAAGAATTTCTGCTATAAAATATCGTTTCCCATTCTCTTAAGATCCATTTTATCCTATCTATAATTCCACGTACACATTGGTGATGTTTTCACTCATAATTCAGTAGTGTTTTCGGTAAAAGTAATTTATTACCGTGTGAAAGGCCAACTATCATGGACCTATTGCCGAAACAAGTAACTATTATGAAAATTGGCTATTAATTTGAAAGAAGCGCAGGTGAAAGTTTTCAAAGATATTTAAATACAGATGCATGCGCAGAACAGATACAAGTTTTCTTACATTGATAAATTGAACTCAAGCAAAAGTTAAACGAAATATCTTTATTGTGAAAAAAAAAAGTTTTATAAAAATAGTTTCCATCAAATTTATTTAATAGATGTATTCATAATTTAAAAAAAAATGGATTTGTTCCAAAATATACATCTAATATTAATTTTGTAGGTAACATTAACTATTCACAAAACAAGGATGAAAACAATGACCACGGGTATGATAGAAGTTTATCTATTGAATTAAGTAGTAAATCATATCTGCCGTGTTTGTAAGAGGAGTAATAAATCAGGTGGTTCTCCACTTGTTGGCACAGGAAAGTACGGTGACCTTGCCCCTCCCTAACGTCAGTGGACCGGGGAGCCTTTATGCTAATCTCCTGCTACAGTCCCTCAGTAAGTCACTATGTATTCCGGCCGCGGGACCGACTGAAAGAGAGAGAGAGAGAGATTGGTGTAACGGTGCATGGCCTCACATATGTCCACACACAAACACACTCGCGGAGTGTGAGAACAAGGTCTACTTGTCTGTCTGACACTTCTGGCACCTCTCGCTAACACCGACAATACAACCCGGATATTGGAGTCTTATTGGCAGGACTGGAGGAAGTAGGAAGGGGGTGTCCCAGGTGCTAGTGACCCAGAAGGACTGACAGACCCTGGCGCCAGGAACTGTAATATCCGACATTAATGTAGAACGGCCAACACTGGCGAAAAGGTCGCTATATTTAGTTTACAACTGTCAAACTTGACACCATTAGCTGAGAGTGACAGCTAGAGAGGACACAGCTTGGAATTTAAATACATGAAAGTAAAACTAGTAGCTCTCAGATCCATGAAATAAGATTATATCTATGATGAGATGAACTAATATAACATAACAAACACGTTTACTGATTTATTTGAGTGATCTGTGTTGCCAATGATTAATTTTAGTGGTGTTCATCAACTAGGATATATTTGAGTGACCTGCATCATCTATGATAAATTTTAGTAATATTCATCAACAAGGATAGGAACAGAATCCTCTAGGCTTGAACCAAAAGTCCTGTCGACCTGTCTTTTGTTTATGGACCACTCAGCAAAGTGTAGAATCACGCGAGTGACGTCACCTCAGTTCAGTTTCAAACTAGTGTTCCCACGAGAAACTAGCTTACTCCAAGACCTCACGATCAGTTCTGTTTCAGGGGGCTGTGCGCTAATACGTGAGCTGGCAATGGCTGAGGGGAAGAGCTTTGGGGAGTTGCTTCACTACCTCCCAATAAGTGAGGTTTAGGTTTGAGTCTCAGAGAGGTCAAGGTTTCTTTAAAGTCACCATAGCTTGAAAGCAAAATTTTTTTTCGCTAGGAACATGGTTACAAGCATGTAATCGTTTCCAAACATTAACGCGCAGGCGCAAATAATAAGTGGAAGGCGTGACTGCATGAAAATGGTAAAATTCATTCCAACTAGAATAAAAAAATTCCCCAAAATTTACGAATGTTTTAGTCTTACGCAACTCTCAATGGGCTGAGCCCCCTAATTTGGGAGAGATAGATTACCTATGTGACAAACGTGTTGAACGAGCTGCAGCACTAAATATGCAGGCGCTAGTGTATTGTTTTCCACAGTGGATACCGTATTGATATGGCCATATCTATTCCAGTTCTCAAGCTTAGACCTACTTAACCTAGGGCAGCAATGATTTACCTACACGGGTATTATCTATCCGAGTCTTTGGAACAAGGGTCTTCAGAGATCCTATTTAACCAATCATTGGGTTTCCTCGTGCTCCACGGCCTATAACCCGTTCGGAATGTCCTCAAATTTATACCAATGGCGCAAAGAGGAGTAAGGTAGAATTTACAGTAAATGTATCCGTAGCTGCGTAGAGGAAGGGTTGGAAACCTTTTAAGGGTAAAACACCTTAGCTACATACCACGAGGATTATAAACCAGAGCTTCCCCCCCTTCACCTTTAAACTACACTAGAAGATGCCTTTGAGTGTTTGCCGGTGTGGGTGAATAAGAGTTGTCGAGTCAAACTTGCCAGATTTTCCCATTAGTCCCCTTCAAACCAGTTTGGACCAAGTATCTGTCTCTCTCTCTCTCTCTCATTCCTTTCCTCTTGTCAGGTGCAGGCATTGTTTCTACACAACATGTGGGTGTTAGTTTGGCTCGAGTCTTGAAGACTCTAAGGACGACCTACAACCAACTCTTAGAAATTACAGGAGAGACTGGTAGACAGAAGAGGACAAACTAATCGCAACGCTATATAATTGATAAAAGAGAACAAAGTGATCGACAGCTAATCACAATATAATATAAATTATAAAAAGAGAACAAAGTGATCGACAGCAAAGGACCAGCTAATCACAATATAATATCAATTATAAAAGAGAACAAAGTGATCGACAGACAAAATCATGGATAAAAAGGACCAACTAGGCATTATTCTATACAAATTATAAAATAGAACAAACGGATCAACAGACCAAGTCATTGACAAGGACAAATTAATCGTAATATAATATGATTGATAAAAGAAAACAGGCTGATCGACAGACCATATAATAGACAGAAGAGGACCAAATAACGCAATGCGATATATTTGTTAAGAGAGAACAAAGTAATAGATCAACTATATTATGAACAAAAGAGGACCCACTAAGCGTTATTTAATATGATTAACCAGATATATCAAAGTGATCAATATGGAATTTGTATCCATCAAATCTGTGATAGCTTGTTTTTTGAAATGGGGACTGAATCAAATTTTTGACAAGTTTATTCGTGGGGTCTAGCATATTCTAAGAAGCTACAAATTGTGTACACCTATTCCTTAACATAGGTAGTAAAAATACTCGTTTACATATTTCAATAACTTTATTTGTTTATTCAACGTTAGGTTGAGTCGCGTCACGTTGTTTAGTCAAGGGGGCGGCTGCCGGAGCGCAAAGACGCGTTGTAAGCGTCCAGGAATCTCGAGTTATTAAAAAAGTGATTTGTTATTTCAAAACATGTTTTTAACAAAAAATTGAGGGGAAAGCTACCAGTATTTTTCTATTCTTACCTACTCTATGGCATCAGGAACTCAAAAGTTCATTGCTTCACTTACAAAAGTTCGCCACCTATCCCTATCATGAACTAGTTGTATCCAGTCCCCTTCATTACATCCTATCCCTTTCAAGTCCATTATAATGTTATCCTCCCAGCTGCGTCTAGGTCTTCTCAAAGGTGTCTTCCTATTGTATTTGCCAGTCAATACTTTAAATATGGTTCTAGATTATTACATTCACGCTACAAGATTTGATAGAGCTAAAAAAACATTTATCTTTAACATTATAAGTTTTATAATTATCAATAAATAATTATGAAAAGGTGAAATTTCATTTTCAATGGCATTTCACGCAAATGTTCACGGCTCTTGAAACAAAGTACATTTTCAGAAACGTAGATTTAGTTTCCTCAAACAAATAAAATAACCTTTTAACTAGCATAAAATATCAAGTTTGACTTGTGAAATGTAATGAATTGAAATCATTGAACACACTATTTAGAATAATTATCATACACTTGTTAAAATTATTTGATATAATTTTGATGGTCGAATGGCCTTTAAGTGTTGGCGATGAGTATGCACTGGTCCTGTCATGCAGTTAATCTGCTATGTGTATACAAGCGGTATCAATCTCTTAGTCCACCCTGGCAATCAAACATTTACGGCAGTTTGTCGGGAGATAGTATGACGTCATGTGGTGATATAACAGCGTCTCTCGGTTAATAATAATACCTCAGTGTTTCGTCAGTAAAAAATGGTGTGCTTGGAATATTGTGAGGCGGGCAACAGCTCCACGCTGGGCCTAGACACGAAATAATTATGTAGATTTTTGTTCTCACCAATCATTACATGGTGAATTTTCATTGCATCATTTAGCGTAGCTCATTTTTTTTTATCACAATACTACAGAAAAGTTTTCCAAATATATATTCCACATACTCGCGAATAGATGGTTAAAATTATTGACCAAGAATCTAGGTGACAGTCTTTAAATTCCGGGTGGTTCTGACTAAAATATGTATCCCTTTTATACGGGTTTATCCTTCTATTCCGTGCACTGCGCCTTACTAACCGGCTGGCTTATCCACACACATATATATATATATGTTAGGAACTAGGAAGATAGAATATAAAGGAAGAGCACTTGGCATTGCTGTAGAGGGAGAGTGGGAAATCATTTATAGATTTATAGAAAAATGCTCAATGCACATTGTCGCTATTAGAGCCCAACCTCCCTGTCACGGTAAAACCTAGACAAAGCCAGACAGACACTTTTTTTCCATGCGCACAGGTGAAAAGATTAGGAAGGTTGCTTAGAGACCCGCATTAGTGTGGAGAGAGGGATAATAAATCCGATGTGTGAATCCACCCATTCATAAATGTACCTGAATAGATTTAAATCTAAAACCCTCCCATAACAGGGAACCTGGTCTACTGCAGTCCCGACACCTTGATTGACGTGACCGCCGATGCGAGTATAAAGGTTAAATCTCTCCACGACGGAAGTGCATGCCAAGTCACGAGACTGGTTGACAGCAGTAGCGCGGTAAAGTGGTCTAGCCGGTCATTACCGGGTTGAAGGTTGGTTATTAATCCTCGGGGTTACCAAGATCAGTGGTGCCTCACACGTGACGCGGAACACATTCACATATGACGTGGAACACATAAGAGAGTCAGAATATTGCAACTTTCTACCGAACCTCACCAGTTTCCTAGGACCAATAACTTCTCTTAATAAGACAAGGATTAGAAGGCGTTGAACTAGTTAATATTACCCGCACCGTTAGCCATGCAAACTAAGATGTCAGTCTCGTCTGTTTTGGTTTGACAGTGATGGGGAAGTTAGGGTTTGAATCAAGGCCAAGTGTACTGATTCCCCACTCCTAAATTGTTTCCCAACCTTTCTTCCTACAAATGAGGGTACTTTTCTTCTAAAATTCTATCTTACATCTCCTAACCCCGTTAATGTCAATATTCACATAGCCTGGGTGTGCTATAAGACGTCCGAATGTTAGTTTATTAGGCTTAAATGTTATTACCTATGATAGCACTATTTTAATATAATTTTACTAAGGTTAGGGCTACAAATTTTGAATTATCTTAAGGGTTTCTATTTAAACTAATAAAAACACTGTATTTACAGTGTATACTTCTAAAATATACCCAAGCCATAAAACTATAATAAACAATATAGTATCATTGTTTATATCAAGCATGAACATATTGTTTTAATCCCCAAAGAATATTTTTTTATTTTAAATCCAAGCACTTTTAATCCAGAAAGCTGGGTAGTTTTCAAATAAAACATAAATTTCCCAAATAATTTCAAATACCCTATAGGAGCTTTGAGTAGGATTCATAACTAATTTAAGGACGATTTAAGAACATTTTACTTCATGAAAATAATACTTCGCAGTTGTGTGACGTGGGGTTTTGCCATGGTAAGAATATGTTGTTTAAACTGGGCCTGTTATGTTATATTATTGCCCACTTGTTCGCCATTTTACCATTCATACAAAAGCAATAATTCACTACACGCTTCACACGGGAGTGTATTTATGTTGATGCCTGAATAATGAGTGTTGATTGAGTGTTGCTTATCCGGGCAACACTCCACGCCCCGCCACCGATGCATACTGCATAGGCCTGACTGACACATACTTATTGTTAGACGACATTGAATATGATCTATCTTGATTATAAGTTTCTTTAATATTACTAATTAACTTGTGTTTGACTTATTGGCATTACTTGACCACTATGTCTATGTTATTCAACTGTCCTTTTAACAAAGGTATCCTTATCACACATGTTTAATGGCACCTGAGACCTCTTGACTTTATAGGATTGTGAACCACAGGTATCTTGGCCGATAACACCACACTTGAAGCTTGTAGCGCTAATAGAACATTTCCTGAGAACAAGTAAATAGCACACCAGTATACCAGAGCCAATCTAACAACTATCCTGTGACGTCACCTCGTTGTAATCGGGTTTTAAATGTGTTTGTAAATGGTTTTGAGTTTAGCTTTATATATTTTTTAATTTTTCTCTTCCACAAAGAAGCTAACACTTTAATTTCCATGAATATGAACTTTATTTATGCTCTTTTTTTAATGTTATTTTTTAGTTAAAAAAATAATATCAACATACAAGTGGAAATCATTAATACGGGAGTGGCCATATGGAGGATACCACAATTTAATTAACTTGAAATAGTTGTCAAATCTGAACACGGTAATCGTACCCGGGATCTTTGATTTAGCGTTCCAATGCTTGACCACTGAGCTATCCAGGATTCGTCCCGTGCTGAGGGTTATTCTTCACTCATAGTTTAAGGCTGAGTCTGTGATGGACGTATGAAGTTGTCAGATACATATAAGCGATCAATTAACCATCGCAAAATATCATATAACACAGCCATCTGCGACTTGGGAGGGTTGTTATGCTGCCAAGTAGGTATACAATACAAGATTGTAATTAAAGCGAATTTCAATGAATATCAACACTAAATATTGAGACATTATGACACACACTCACCCCTTTCTATAAAATACTACTAGAGAGTTGAAAACCCTTCCTGCATGTCACTGAATAGTTAACTAGGCAGCACCCTGCATATGAATATCATTTTACATAAGTTATGTGATCTAGGATTTGTTTTGTACCTAGACGTCACTGTGCATGTGTAATCTAGGCTGCGCGCGCAATACATGGGCCTGGAAAAAAGAAAGAGCTAATCATTCCCCACTAATTAAAAGCCTTTGTTAGGTTAACGATGCTAAACGGAAGGTACAGCAGTCAATTGACAGGGGCACCTCGGATCTATAGTCCGACACGAATAATTAACTTTTTATGACAACAATTACTAAAGTGTGTGTAACTTGAACAGAAAGTAAGACGTGGTGCAAAAAAAAAAGTTTCTTAAGTCAGGTCGCCATTTTAGAAAATCTTTTAGAGTATGTACTTAAACAAATTATTGTAGGGCAGCAATTAATATTGACAAAAGGTCGTTATACATTATTTGATCTTCTTGCTATCAAAGTTATATCATTTGTCAACAACGACTGCTGCTACAGAACACATAGATTGGCTTATGAATTAATTATAATTGATCTAATTGGTTTTTGAAATAGTAGATAAAGTTAATCCTATTCCAATCTGAGTATAAGAAATATTTCACATATTCAAAAGCTTCTATGAATATCTCCCAGAATGCCACAGGCCTCACTCCCACCATTTGTATACATACGTGTATGATTATCGTAGAGCTTAAGGCACTTTCCTCACGTCCAAGCAAAATGTCAACCTCGCTCTTCCGGTAGGGAAAGTATGTTATTTAGTGTTATTACCGAGCTGTCGGAGTCGAGGCCCGTTTAGAACAGTTAGTGCAGAGTTCTTTGTTGAGGGGGAGTCATTGCAGAGCGCAGTTGGGTCACACGCTTTCCCTGAACATAAGCCAAACCGTAACATACTGTTATATCGGCTCCTAAGTAATGGGCTCAATTACAAAATTCGCCATAGTTCGTGTGTTCCGCTGCAAGCCCTGGGCGCCTGCAACCTCAACTCCTTTCTATATTATTTGGAGTATTTGGCGGTCTTGTGTGGACAAAGCTTTAAGCTCGTATGGCCTGGTTTGCCGTTAACGGTGAATTCTGCTCTGGTGTATTGAGAGTGGATTTATCCCTGTGATGTTCCCAGCCCCTCTTTACACTAATATGGATGCACATCTCTAAAAATATCCTAATAATTACAACTAAGATTAATTTGTTAACGACCTTGGTATTAGAACACTCTATAGAAAGAAAGGAATACGTATTTTCAGCACATTTAGAAAACATTTTGCGGTTGTTGAGGAATTTTCTGTGCTCCGTGTTTTATTCCCGAGCCGAGCTATTCGAATCGCATTTAATCAATGATATAGGGATGGGTAAGGTAACATTAGGATAAAATGTATCCGCATTTGTGTGGGGATACCGTGAGACGCTATTTAAGGAAATGTAGCTCAGTACACACGGTTGAAATCCGAGCCCCAAGTCCTCCATCACCAGAAATCCCTAAAAAGACGAGACTGACGTCTTTGTCTAAATTCCAGCTGATGTGGATATTAATAAACGATTTGTGGGCTTTAATAAACGATTTGTGGGCCAATATAAATATATTTTTAATTCCTGTGTATCACACACTTATAAATAATGGCTAACAATGAGATCAATCCTGATAGAGGAATCAAATTCAATTAAATTAAAATTGACAACCTGAACACAGGAATCGAACACGGTATCTTTGTATTGGCGTGCAAATGTTCTACCACTGAGCTACCCTGGTTTATCTCGTATCTAGGGCCATCGTTCACCAGTTGTGTGTTATTGAATCCCCCATCAACTATTGAAAAATGGCCCTAGATACGAGATGAACCAGGATAGTTCCGTGTTAGAGGATTGGCGCGCTTATCCAAAGGTCCTGGGTTCGATTCCCGTGTCCAGGTTGTCATTTTTCCTTTAAAGGAAATAAATATATTAATAGTTAAATTAGTTTTGAGAACAAAGAGAGGCAGGCAGCAAGGAGTACAATCTCAGTCGTAACAAGAGGACCGTTGGGCACCTGTCTTCACGGCCACTTATTTTGACAGAGACTGTACCTTGGAGAACACTTGACGAGTACTGAGAAACCCCGGGTGAAGAAACTGAACAAGCAAGTCTTGGAGAAGGGGAGTGGAGAGGAATTATTGAAATGGATTCCGGAGCGGTCATCTGCGGCGGAGCTGGATGCAATGGTAGTGTGGTCGACTACGATCCAGACGACCCAAGTTTTGATTGCATTGATGACATTAGTGGTTGTTGTGGTCCTACATCCTTCTCTCCGGGAAAATGCAGGTTTTTTTCCCCTTACAATTCACCCTATGCCTACCATTTCTTTAGGTTAGAAAAATCAAAGTCAATGGTAGTTTTATCCAGTGCTCCAAATATTTATCCCTCCTC
>CABFWB010001573.1:104549-116026 GCA_902151455.1 Timema bartmani
CCCCCCCCCTGTAAATTTAGAGGAGATAGTTTAAGTTGCTGATAACCAGTACTGGTACTATTTATCCTTATAAAAACTGACGTCATAACACACGTGCCCACCGATGCCAGTGTTAGATAATTAAATATTATGTCTGCGTAAACTGAGTGTTGGTTACAAATCATATACAAATGTTCTTGAAAAAAAAACTGTTTTTGTATTCAGTTTGGTCAAAAATCCATTATTTAGTTCAAAATCTACCAAAGTTTAGTCATATGCTCAGAAAAATGACCACCCCGCTATTATTTAAACCGTGGGATAGACAAAGACAAAATACTGTGCAGATTGGCCTCGGGTGAACTATTGCCAGCCGAGTTTTGCAATACAATCCCTCAATTTCACGGCAGTCTTGCAGCGAGACTGAAACTTTAATTACGTTCAGAAACAGAACGCCTGGAGACGAATTAATTCGTTGATCCCTCATGCACTTATAACAGTGACGTAATGCTGTAATGAGTCCTGAGGTCAGAGCCACGAATGTTTAAGACGAGAATGCGGCTTACCGGCGCCATAGGGCTGGTTATTTGATAAACATAACCTCCGTGTTCTAATTGCAGTTTGATGCACATACGAGCCAAAGGTGTTTCCCAACATCTTTCTCAAAGCTACAGCTTCATCAAGGTTCCTATAAGATATCCCCTGAGTATGATAGAGATTTAGTACAAGACGTAGCTACACTTTGATAAGTAAAGAAATACTAATTAATGTTTGATCTAATGGAACTAGACTTATAGTTGTATGAAAAAGGATTGACTCCTTCCCGATTAAAGAGCCAACAATTTTATTTATGTGTGGTTACAACGTCTCAGAGCTGAAACTAAGATGTGTTTCTTTGCTAACAGTTTTCGGATATAAGGATATGGAAGAGTTGCGTAATAAGCACACGGCCGGTTAAAATGTGTTGAAGTGTTGCATCCCCCTCACTCCCATGATTTGTTAGGAGCTCTCTTCTTTAAACTTCTGGTTCATGAAGTAGTAGTTTGACAAAGGGCAGTCACGTGGAATGCATAAGCTTGAGACTACTAGACTATGTCACCCACAATTTACTGCATTAAGTTGTGATACATTATGTTAGTTTGTGCCGTCCAAGAACTTTAACAATACTATCTTTCTTACCTTGTAAATTATTCTTACATTGCCAACAGACAAAGATGCGTGAAGTGTGACTATCAGACATTTAGAGGTGGTTTCGTTGTTTATAATTTAGCCTACATTATAGACGAATGCTTAAGCATTTCTTTGATATTATCCCTCCTTTTAATTTATTCTTAAGTTTGATAATCTGGGATAGCCAGTGTATCAAACTTAGTGACCTAATAAAGGACAGTATATTTATATGAATATAAACTATCTTGTTCTAATTGATGCACGACTGCGGCCAGCAAGACCAGAATGCAACAGCGGTGACCAAGCGGCGGAAGTCTATAGCCCGTCACGCCACTATGATCTGGTCCTTCCTCTCTCATCCATAATGGTCGGTCACTGTAGCGGGCAAGAGGAAGACATCAACTTGACCGGAACCCTTTACCGTACGCGGCCCTGAATTGGAAACTGTGGTGTTACTCTGTGCTGCGTGTAAGGTGTGATTTAGTGTAAATGTACCCGTATTTTAGTAGATGGTAAAGAGTAAAACTGGTCAGGGATCGTTGCATCAGCTGCGATGGTATCCATACACGGTCATTTGGGGCGTATATTCATTACCCTCTGCTTGTCACTGCCACAGAGCTAGTATCGGCATCGTGGACCTATGACTAGGGTTGGCCAGAAAAGTACAACACAATTTACCGGCATCCACCTGGGGAAATATATAGTAGAAAGCATCTGCCTTCTGCTCTGAATCGATCCTCAGCTTTGCAAACCAAGGTAATGTGTCCCAGAGCTGTTCGATACCAGAAATGGCTATCCTTGAACAAACCTGTTGGAGTAGTCAGTGTAAGACGTTGTCTGAAGCAGTTGCAATTTGAGAATGGTTGGGAATATTCGGGTACTTCAAAATCTCTCAGAAAGTTATCATAAATGTCTAAGAACTAGTTATTCAATTGATAATGATTTAAAAGCAGAATTTTGTTGCTGCTCAAGGCGATTTTTTTTAACACCGCGTCTTACAACCTGTTTGGGCTGTACGCCCACGTAATAATTACGCTAATGTGTTAGGGATGAGGAACGTTATATTTATAGGAAGTGTGCCCACATTTGAGTGGAACGAGAGTAAAAAACCAGTTAGAAAATACCTCCCTCAATATACCCGCCTGGGATTTGAATCCCGATCTCACCGTAATTGGAAGTCTAGCCTCTTACGAGAGTGACACTTTAGACCAGTTGACCACTGAGGTGGGTATCAAGACAAATTAGAATATATTTTTTGAATACATATATTTAACATATTAAAAGTGGACTTTCTCGGTTAATTGATTATATCAGCTCATTATTTACATAGTCAACACCCAGATGTTCAGCAGTTAATTCATCGCTGTAAAATATGATAAAACTATACATGGTATGTCTGTACATTCGGATTTTTGTGGAGTTTCTATATTTCTGGTTAGCATAAACAATAGGAAGATCAAATAATAAATGTTTTGAATTTTTGTTTGTTTGTTTGTTTGCTGCCAGTAAACTCAAAAAGTATTTGGAGGATTGAAACGGGACTTTTCGGTTGTACTTTTTTTCTCTCCCGGGAACCTAGTACCATCACGCTATCTCATTAGCGAGCAAACCAGTGCCGACTAAACCGGGAGTAAACAGCAAAACAAACGTCGCGGCTGCTTGCCATGGGTACAACGTATGGTACTTAATTCGACCAGCGGGAGAGGGGATGGGATGTTCGTATATCTTCGGGAATCTTCGTACGCTCATAAAGCACTGGTCTCGAGTTTGTTTAATGTTTTTATAGTATTTAAAATCGTCGGGTGTGTTAAATGCGTTTAGCGCTGCGACTAACATTCTTGATTACTCTTTGGGACTAAATCGAAATCATAATTTTGTTTGGTATAGTAGGGCACTCACTATAAAGTGCGTCTTTCAATTTACTTTATTTTTGTTTCTTAGATAGCAATTTTAAACTATTTATTTTGATGTTCATTGCAACATTTATTCCACTTAATAATGCATTTGTCTCTTAATTTTATCGGCATTATCAGTTTTCTTAAATGGTTTTGCCTGTAAATTAGGTTACTACAAATGAACTTACAACAAATCTTTTATAATGTTTTATAAAATGTTAAGTGTATTTAGTTTTGTATCTCAAACATTATATTTAAACTTATTTTTGTGGGTTAATTGAAACAATACCTCCACGTAAGAGAGTCACAGTTAGTGTGCTTGGATTTGTGCCTTAAATGTAGGTACAGTTTAAGCTATTTTTTGGTTATGTGTGTAAATTAAGTTGATTTAGTTTTGTTTCTTAGATAGTAGATTTTAACTATTTCTTTTGGTGTTCATTTCAACAGTGCTTCCACGTAAGAGAGCCAATATTGATAAAAGGACTAAAAAAAATTTAAAATCGTATTTATTTTGGTTTTCATTATAACAATTCCTCCACGCAAGCGAACAAATTATGATGCGAAGACCGAAAAAATGTTGACGGTTTAATTTGGTTCCTAGCTACAGGTAGTGGTTAAGGTGGGGATACAGATGAACGTGAGAAATGTTAGTATTTTTGCAGTTTTTCTAGCAAAACTTTTTTTTTTGTGAAAATAAATAAAACATTGCTTCAATACAAACATATAGCTGATTAATTTTTTTCACATGACTACCTCAACCTCTTCCTCAAAAAGGTATTTAGATAATACCCCTACGCTCATGACAGATATTCAACAACGGTTGATATTATTATTATTATTATTATTATTATTATTATTATTACTACTACTATCAGCACCGCGTCTTACTACCCGTTCGGGTTGTACGCACTTACGCTGATATGCAATGGTAGGGTAATTGTGAGATGAAATGGAGGACCTACAGCTTAACGTGGAATCCGAACCACGGTGGAGGCCTGGCATTCCTCACAATTCACATGTTGTGATTAATACACGTCTTGTCAGAGGTGAAGAAAGGGTTTGGCAATCAGATAAATCAATGTCGGGACCCTGTTGATATCACCATGTGAAGAAAATGTCTATATGTTTGTATAGAAGCAATGTTTGATTTATTTTGACAAAAAATGTGTTGCTATAAAAACTACAAAAACACTTGCCTTTTCTCGCGTCGTTCCCTGAATCCCTATCTTAGTGTGTGGCGTTGTCAACATGTAAAACATTTCCCCGCTTCATACATGTTTGAAATATTGTTTTTGATGGTTTAATTTACTGAAAAAAAAAGTTAATTTACCAGACTTAAATTCAAGCGAAGCCGCGGGCAAACTCTTGTATAACATAAAATTACTAGTTTTGTACTTAATGACTTAATCAATGAATGATTCACAGATGGAATGAAATTTTTTGTTGAGTTAATGATTCACTGAATACACGCTTAAATGATTGACTGAAAAAATGACCAACCTGATGAATTAATTACTGTATGAATGAATCAATGAGTGATTAACTGAAGAATGGACGACTGAATAAATTGACTACATAATTGATATTCTACTAATTAATTAATTACTCACTGATTAAAATTATGAACTAATTTTATTTCTTATAGCCTTAAAATGCGGTGATCAAATAAATAGTCCATAGACCACGAACACCAAATATATCCTATTACAATTAACAAGTTTTCAACATTCATATTTGAGGAGAGGAGTTAATTTGACATTATCTCTAATTTCATCTCCCCTTGGTTCTCTCAATGGTTTCTCCCGCCACTCAGTCATGAAGACGAACTAATGGGAACATAAAGGCAAGCTGTGAAGACGTCACTTGACCCGCGAGCTATCAATGAAAATATATTTTCTGGTTTTGGATTAGGCTCAGAGTTTCACTTTTATTGATTGGCACACAGGTTCAATGACCGGCTTTCATCTCTTCATCAGGTGACTTGAACTATTTTAATCTGTATATTCATGATTGCTTGATTGCTTGATTTGGAGGATTTGCGCTTCAATCTGACAATATCACCCGCCTCAGTGGCTGTGTGGTTTAGGGCGTCACACTCGCAATATACTGAACTTATGATGATAGGGAGATTGGAGTTTGAATTCTGGTCGGGTGTACTGAGGGTGTTTTTCCACTCTTCCTTCACGTAAATACGGGTACACTTAATCTAAGTTCAACCTTCCTTATCCCTAACCCATTAGCTTAATTAATACATGAGTGGGTAACCCGAATGAGTAGGTAGACAATGTGTTAAAAAAACTTTTTACACTACTTTCTACAGTAATCAAATTAAAGCTTTATTAGGTGAGAGAGAGGGTATGAGTAAAACAATCCCTTACTACACCTGGCTGAGATTCGAACCTCAACCCTTCTATTACTATTATATCGTGAACCTGATATCTTAGAGCACGTTACCATCGATGAAGGTATAGTTATATAAAATGCATGTTTTAATTTCCAAGTCTTTGTTCATAAAAATTCGCAGACATCTAATTTTCAATCTTTCTTAAGAACACTATTCAGACTATTGAGTGAGAAGGGCAAATGTCAGTCTGTAAATTGTTTACTATTGTCCTAGGACAAGCTAGTTGGTAAGTCGTGGTTTAAGGTCCTCTATTGCCTGAAATGGTGGCTGAATGGACAGTTATTGGGCTTCAATAAGAAAGCCGTTGCTTTCAACAAAACGAGTAAACTTAGGGTAATTTCCCCAAGGTGAATACCAATAAGTATTATTAAAATATCATCTTCATAATACTGATCCCTTCAGTTTGATGATTAAAGTATATAATTCTGAAAGAGTGATTAAAAAACAAATACAAATAGTAGCATACTTTAATTAGTTGTATACCCACACAGGTGGACCCACGGACATATTAGTCAGTCTCGTCTTGTTGGTGACAGGTTAGTTTTAAATTAAACTCGGGTGTACTGAGGTGTATTTTGTTATATTTTGTCACTTAACCTTAACCAAACCAGCCAATTAAAATGAGTTCAATAAATTAACTACTTTGCCTTTAAAATTCTAGTACATACTCATTTATGTTGATTTAAATACAAATTAACGATATCAAAATGCCAAACTACAAATTATTTTTTTCAATTGCAGACGTCGTCGTTACTCGCCTTTATGATTTGCCTTGATTTTTCGTTGTTGCAATAAATAATCCTGCACTATAAAATGGTTTATTAAATGGTTACAATAAATTATATGGGGCTTTAAAAAATGTTTACATAAAAGGTATTTAGGAGTAGCTAAAGTTGTATACAAATTCTAGTGGTAATTTTCCTATTCATACTTTAATCGATGTTTATTTGTTGACCATTTTAACCTTAAAATATTTTATTTACAGAATTTTTATACCAAAACCCAACTTTTTACTTTACGAACTCCAGTAATTTTATTGATCACAAATCAAGTTCTCTCTAATAATGGCGGATCCTAGCCGCAACACCTATTGTACCGATACTTCCCTGAGCTCTGGGTGCCCTTCCCAAGTACGCCCCGTTCCAAGAATGAGTGACTCAATGTCGCCCAAAATATCCCGCGCTTATGTGACTCGCCAGAACGGATCATTAAGTGCGATAATCATCCACTATAAATTCACCTTCAAGTTCTGAGTATTGTAGTTTTTCTCTCTCCATCAGATGACGTGTCAGAACAGAGCTTGTTATGAAAGTGACTCATTTCAATCAAACTTAACCTAGAAACGCTGACGATTTCTCGGCGGTATTCAGAGACTGGTGTCTTTAGGAAATACCGGGGGGTTTATTATGTCCACCTTCTAAACATTAGCAATATATCAGCTCCGGTAATAATTGCACTGCTACCCGCGTCATTGGCCACGAGGACTAAATGTCAGGCTCATCTGTTTGAGGTCAGAGTTCGACTTCAGTACAGATGTGTTT
The DNA here is from genome assembly GCA_902151455.1 of Timema bartmani. Classification (NCBI taxonomy): domain Eukaryota; kingdom Metazoa; phylum Arthropoda; class Insecta; order Phasmatodea; family Timematidae; genus Timema; species Timema bartmani. Next base: position 111,536 of record CABFWB010001573.1, read on the forward strand.
ATTATATATCACCTCATCTTACTACCTTTTCAGATTGTACGTATATCTGACAATTACACTAATGGGTTAGGGATGAGGAATCAAGTGTTTTAGAGTTAATCTACCCGCATTTACGTGGAAGTAAAGTGAGAAATCATAAAGGAAAAATCACCTAACCGGGATTTCAACCCTAATATCCCCGTCTTGATCAGGTCAGTTTATCGCGAGAGTGACACCTTAGACCATGCGGCCACGGAAGCGGCTAGTATAGTGCTCTGATTTGTTTCTAACTACATGGTTTCCACCTCTCTCTCCATCTGAAACTCGGGTACATTTCCTCTAAAAGCAACCTTACCCACTTGGTGTGTGTATGCGGATATTCCGAACAAGTAGCAAGAAGAAGAGGGGGCGGAGGGGGGGGGGTAGATGGCACTGTAAGCGAAATTAAAACTTCACACTTGAATAAAGATGATCTTAATCACCCTCAGCGGAGATGGAACCAAGTCTCCCAAAGCTTGTAGTCAGTGATTTCCTAACCACTCCCCTCCTACAGGGCGTTATGGAGAGTAGGGTGACCACAGAAATGTTTTTATTATTTAGTAATGGATTAGGAATGGGAAAGGTTGACTTTAGAGGAAGTGAACCCGCATTTGCGTGGAGAAAGAGAGTGGAAAACTATTTAGGAACCCCCCTCCCAGTTCACCCGACCGAGATTCGAACCTCGATCTCCCCGTCCTCAGCAGTCGGGCTTAACACGACTAGCGCGTTGGCCAACTACGCCACCGAGGCGGGTCACAGAAATGTTGAAACTCTTGTTTGTACTCAAGAATAGAGAACATCTCATGGCGTGCTCAACCACAAACCAGCTAGGCCCTACAATGCCTTGCTTGTGGCCGAGTGCCGTCCTAGTTTTAGTTTGAAAATCGTGCTCCTGTGTTTATAAAGCGCACATAGAATACCTTAATTAAGTGATAAAAAGAAGATAAACAAAAAACTACCAGGAGTGGCTCGTGGGTTATTTTTATATAGTGATAAAAATATAACTTCTGTATTATAATGGTATTTTCATATTTATTAAAACACTGATAATTATAATGACCTAACCATATTATATTATAATTATGGTAGGAGGTATGATAGTATTGTATGATAGATTTTATTAAATATTTAGCTACACCAACTTTCACTAAATAAATATTTTTTAGCTATTTTATAACCACCTTTAAGGTAGGGTGGAAGGATAGGAGAGAAAAGGCCAGTATTTTTGCAGTTTTTATTGTAAAACTTTTTTGGCCAAACCAAATAAAATAATTCTCTAGTATAAACATAAAGGTTAATTTTATTTACATGGTGACCTCAAAAGTTCTTGAATATCTGTCTAGGGTGTTTAAATTTAATGACAGCATTAGTTTTTCATTTAAAACGTTTCTCACATATTGGCGCCATGCCCATGGTAGATATTCAAGAACTGTTGATATCACCATGTGTAGAAAATTAAACTATTTTTTTTTATTCTGGAGCCATATTTAGTTTAATTTGTAAAAGCTTTGCTATAAAAACTGCAAAAACGTAGGCCTTTCCTCCCTTCCCTTTCCACTCCACCTTAACCCAGAAAGTTAGAGAACTTGGTTACATTTTGGTAAGGGTATGAACGAGAGAAAAAAAAAAGATTATAGCTCCAAATACTCTTCTGTGCAGTCACTGAGAAGTACAAACCCATCCAGTATTTTCTCAAAAATCCTTTTCCTTGTCTTAGTGAAAGTAGCTCCTACTTTGTAAAATAAATGCTCAGATACCAAACGGTAGTTTCTTCCAGTACCTTTCTGATAACGACATGTGAGTACTCACAGGGGTGGATCCAGATAAGTTTAATAGGGGGTTATAGTTATAAATAACACACTTATAAACAATGTAAAAATATTACTGTTTAAAATAGTTCATGACTAGATCACTTATGAGGAAATATGAAAGTTCATATATGTCATATACTTACTATATAATATAATTAAAATAATGTTTCACTATGTTAAAAAAATGTTATAATCTCATTTTATTTTTCATTTCTTAGCGTAACCAATGAATAACCTTTAGAAAACCACAAACAAATGTAATGTAAGTCAATAATAAGAAGTTATTGTGTAACAATAATAATAAACCAAGTAACTAATACTTTAACCAATACAAAATATAATTGGTAAAACTTACTTCTTAATTTCCTTTTTCTGTTATTTTTGTAAACGAATTCCTCCAAAACGTCTTCGGGAATAACTTCTACACTTCCATGCACATCTAACATTGCTAAACAATTTAATTGTTCCTCATTTATATTTGATCTTAGGTTTGTTTTTAATCTCCTTAGTGTAAAAATAATCTCTCGCTAGTGCAAATAGCCACGGAAATAACAGACCAAATGTGAAGAACTTAAATGTATGGGTAAAATCTATCTGATGCATGTACTAAGCTTTCAACCGCACTAGATGGACACACTGCCCTAGATTTATTTTTTCAGTGTTGTCGCCACAAGTCAATCTCCCCGCGAAGTTCTGACAAAGTCCCAGGAAGGTCGTTAACATATATTTGAGCTGCTTGTAATAAAAGTTAATAATTTTGGTTGGCATATGCTGGAATTAACCCATATTATGTGATAACCTTATTGTGTTCAGTTGATGACAATCGAGTTGATAATTTCCAAAATAAGATAGTCTATAATTAGCAGAAAAGTATTGAGTCTATAATTTCCCTTTGGGCTTGATGCAGCAACATTAATTTTAACCTATGAATCTGCCTCTGGATGGTTCTTGGCATCATTATGTCGACCTCATGTTTTTAAGCTAAATTCACTATTTCACTGTAGACGTCTGAGCATCTTGAAGGAGTATGACTATACACTTTCAGTGTGTCCAAAACATTTTCTACCATGCTATAGCACTGCTTAAGGTCTATCGAAGGGTTTGATGCTGACGAAGCAATGTGACTGTTAGGCTGAAGATAGATGAAACAATATGCAACGTTATAATAAATTAAAATTTGAGAACTGAGGTGAGTAGGAATGTTGACTTTGATGATAGTGCTTCCACATCAAATACTTGTAGAAAACATAAAAGTGGAACAAAAATATGTGAAAATGGAATGCAAAAAATGTATCATGTCATTCAACCCAACGCGTCTTACAAAGCGTTTTAATTTTGCATCTTGTTTCTCCAGACAGGTGTAAGGGGTGAACATCCTGAGTATATAAAAAAAGGCAAGGTCTTACAAAATTGTATGATTTATCTGTGTTGTATTTTCTTTCTAAGAATTGAACTTGGATTTAAATTTTTGTATTAATTTTTTAACTACCACAGGGGGGGGGGGTCAAATTACCCTTTAGAACCCCACACCTAAATCCGCGCCTGATTACTCATATTAGTAAAAGTATCGAAACAAACAATAAAGGTAGGTCTCGAGTGAAAAATTACTAGTATTGAAATGAAAATATCGACACTAGTAAAGTATCGATACTTCTTTCACATTCCTAGTTTTGACGGGACTTTAATAACAAACTATTCTCTTATATTGAGTAAAGCCTGGGGGTTATTCGCGCAGTAGACATTTAAAAGCCTCTGGTTCAATCCACCAGATGCGAGTACGCAAAGTGAACCAAATACTGCTGGTGTCAACAAACCATTACCGCTCTTCACGTCAATCAGCAGCACGTCTCGTGGTGCTGTTACCACACTAATAGGTTAAGTTATCACGATCACGAGCGCCACAAACCGCAAGCTGTTGCAAGAACAAGGCCAGAACCAAATAACCGCCATAGTTGTCACTAGACCAAGGCGAGGCTTGATATAGTAAGAACATGATAGGAAGGACAGTCAGTGTCTGATAGTTATAAAAGTTACTAAAACTACTTCTATGTATACATACGTCAAAGTACAGTAGCCCCATGACTTCTTTGGTGCTGACTGAAAGTTCACAGCTGACTTCTGACAGTCAAAATTTAGGTATATACCTTAATTTTGACTGTCAGAAGTGACAGCTGCTAAACACATGTTTTTTTGCAGATCATATGGTTCGGCGTAGGGATACATAATTTGGTCCGGTAGCTTTTCAAAGCCGTCAGCTGTCAGCTGTGAGCTGTCAGTCAGCACCAAAGAAGCCATGGGGCTACTGTATGTAATCTGCAGCTGTAACTTTTGATACAAAATACACTACCTCTAACTATAGTAAAATGTATATACTCATATATATATCGGCATGTCTTACTCGTATGAGCTATACGCATTTTAATTTATTTAATAGCTTAGGGATGAGAAAGGTAGAATTTAGAGGAAATGAACCCGAGGTTTTTGTGGGGAGAGAGCGGGAAACTATTAGAAAAATATAACACCCTTAGTACACCTTGCTAGGATTTGAATCACAGCCTTACTATTGCTGAAAAACCAGACAGGATGAGCTTAAAGTTTAATACGCGTGCCCATCGATGTGGGCAAAATGTTATTCAGGTTGACCGCAAAAAAAAAAAAAAAA
>CABFWB010001573.1:116172-141172 GCA_902151455.1 Timema bartmani
AAAAAAAAAAAAAAAAAAAAAAAATTGACGATTCCTGGAATGTTTATTTCTAATTATAACATTTAATGCTTAGCCTAGAGGTAGAGTTGGGGAGGATCATTTCTAGAGGAGATGCACACGTATTAGCAGGGAAAGAGATGGGAAAACTAAATTGATAAATCAAGACTTGAATACTCCCTTTCCCCAGTGAACCCGACCGAGATTCGAACCTTGACCTCCCTGTCACTTGGAATCTAGTTCACCTGATGACTTATACACGTGACCACCTGTGCAGGCTACACAAGCTGAGAGTTTTTCTTCACAGTTTTACATAAGTAACGTTTGTTGATCATGAAACCATGAATGTATGAATAAAGTTTTACCGTGGATGGGTAGCACTTTGTTATCCCAACAAACCACATCATTATATACAACAATGCCATATGCAGGATTGTAAATTAATGGGGCACCAAAACTACTTGGATTTCTGGTATTTAACAAAAATATTGGTTAGCTCCAAAAGCTATTTAAAGGTACTTTTTAAAAATAGTTTTTATGTTCTATTAAAGAGGGGTGATGAGGGCAATTTTTAGAAACTTGAAATTATTTTTGTGGTAAAGAAAATATTTTGTATGTCTAAGAGACTAAAATTACTTTAATAAAGAATAAGTTTACTTGTATTTTTATGATATAGAAATATTGTTTTGCGGTGTAGTAAATTAATGTTAAGCGAGCTTTAAAAAAATGAAAAAGTAATATTAAGAAAAACACAAAACTAATACGTGTATATTTCAAATTAAATTAGAGCCAACAAATAAAGATAGAGACTGATTTTATGGTTGATAATGTTTAGAGAACACCTAATAAATTTATTTTATGATAATAAAATAATAATGATATTGACCAAGGGATAGACTCCGGTCAGGTATAGTTGAAAAGGTGACCGGAAAAAAAAAAGCGTAAACGATAAAAGTGCACAAGAAAATTCCACATAGAAAAAACCCCATCGTCATAAATACTCACAAGAAAAAAACTCACACGGAAAAAAGCTCAGATGGAAAAATGCCCACAAGGAAAAATGCCAACACGGAAAAATGCGCACAAGGATAATTGCCCACACAGAAAAATATCCACTTGAAAAATGCTCACACGAAAAATGCTCACACGAAAAATACTCACATGGAAAAATGCGCAGCATGCGAGCATTTTTCCGTGTGGACTTTTTTTACTGTGAGCATTTATGGTTGTGGGGTTTTTTCTGTGCGGAGTTTTCGTGTGCGCTTCTTTCATAGAATCAGTTGAAAATATCACCAATAAATCTTCGTAGTTGTACCTCAATTATATGTCACTTTCCACAGTTGTGAGAAGAAGAGATTACCATCTTGATTGCATCACTACTGATCGCACCTTTGTTTTATATGAAAATTCTCGTTCTTAGAGCATTCATAAGGTCTTCAACTTTTCGCTAACCATATACAGTATTACATGTATTCAGCATTTTAGCAAGTGTGACACTAATTGGCCACAGAAAAAGTGATATGTTTTTTTTTTAATTCTAAAAACTCAAATTAATCAGGCAAGTAATTATATTTTATTTTTTCTGTTCCTTAGTATTTAATTTCTTACTTATGACACACAGTGAAATACTCTATAACTACAGTTAGTCACTATTAGTAAATTTATGGTTGAATGATCAATTCCCGAAGGAATTATAAAAATAGCCTAGCCCTACGATATTTCACGTCAAGTTGGCGGGGTATTGGTAAAAGTTTTCAAATAAACATGATCGCACCTCAGACTGAATAACTGTAATAAAAGTAGGCCTATAGCACACGATCCGATGTACTGAGGATTAAGATATAACGCGGTGAAGAATATGTCTCTAAAAATCATTAATATATTAGTTAATGTAACTAGTGAATTTCACTTTCCTGCGAGTAAAATGTATTACTGGTAAGTTTTTATTTTTATTTCTATGTTGAACGATAAAAATTTACGTATAGTACAGTAGCCCCATGGCTTCTTTGGTGCTGACTGACAGTTCACAGCTGACTTCAGACAGTCAACATTTAGATATATACCTAAATTTTGACTGTCAGAAGTGACAGCTGCTAAACACATGTTTTTTGCAGATCATATGGTTCGGCGTAGGGATACATAATTTGGCCTGGTAGCTGTTCAAAGCCATCAGCTGTCAGCTGTGAGCTGTCAGTCAGCACCAAAGAAGCCATGGGGTTACTATAGTACATTATGTTGTAATCTATTTCCCTTATCCTCCCGAACCGTCATTTGTCACTATCCAGGTCACCTTCCGATGTACCATGATTATACAATATTACGGGGGGAAGTTTGTCCCCCAACAACAGCGCCATATCAGGCTTCTACTGTATTCATGAAACATGTGAGACAACCAATTTAAAAAAACGAAAACCTGTTTCAAGTTCAAAGTAATCACTCTTACATTTTTTTAAGTTCATGAAATAAAGCAATAAAGGTATTTTATTTGCAAAATTCCAAAGTTTTAAAAGAATTCTAATACTTTTAAACGATATTTGTGTTTATTATTTTGTAATAAGCATCGATTTTCATTTGATAATTTCTTAGTTTCATCATGAAGTTGTAGTAGCAGAAATATAATATCTACTATAATGACTATAGGTGTTTCCATGCATTAGCGACTAATCGATATATAGAGACGGCTAGATCGCAAAGTTCGAAGTTCGATATTATCTTCATCACATCAACGTACTCTAGTTAAAAATAATTTATATGAATCTCTCTTCAGATGAAAAAATTGATATATTGAAAATAATTTCCTCTATTTAGGCCTATCTATTGTTGCATGTGATCGATAAGATCCATATATATATACATATATATACACATTCCGTCATGCAAACTATGTATAAAACTAATTCACACAATATATATATTGTGTGAATATATGTATATGTTTTTGTTCTTTATACCTAGTTTGTATGACGGAACATAATATATTGTTACTTACCAATAATTTCATTTAATATATACCACCTAGTTTTAAAATGCCCAAAATACTAAGAATATTTGGTAGTTTTATATTGGTCCCTATTATACTTGGAATGTTCTGTAAACAATATTGACTATTATTGTCTCTTATTTTTAAAAAGTAGTCATCATAAGTACTTTATCTGTTTACCATTGTTCACCATTTGCTGACGTCCTCTTATTCAAGGACTAGTGTCATCTTTATTACGATTAACGTCTAATTGATGTTGGTTCTCGTATTTTAGTAAGGAATGGAAACCTATTTTAAATAGCCAATATTTCCAAATTTTATGAAGTCCCTCCCACAATTCTCTTGCTTTCGATGATAAAGGCCTTCACTAATCAAATAAAAAACCACAACACTGGACCCTTCACGTGGAAGAGATGCTATGAGAGCCCCCTGTACCGCGAGTGGTGGTCTACCTGTGAGGGGGGAAGTTACCGTAATCCTGTGACCTTGAGGATAGAGAAGATGATGATGTACAGTTAGTTATACCTGCCCGTGAAGAGGCACTTGATGTTTCTGGTTCACTGAGTCTCTTCTCAGCGTCTCACTTCCTGACTCGGCCGCTGGATGACAGCAGCGCTCTTCGTGGCTTATAGAGCTACCACGTGCGCCGGCCGGCATATACAACTCGCTCGGCACGGTTTGGTCGGTGATCCTATTGTACCGGTCCGTCAGGAATATTATGTAACAGTTTATTTTTACTGTACCTCACGTCTTACTGACCTTTCAGTCCTCTACATATTTACACTAATGGGGCAGGGAGTTTAAAGGTGTGTTCAAGTAATGTACCCTCAATTGCCCGTAAGGAGAGTGGAAATCAATTTGGGGAAATCCGTCTTGTGTCAGACTAGACTGCTGATGACTGGGAGACTGAAATTCGAATCCTGGTCGGGAATACTGAGGGTGACTTTTCTAAAATAGTTATTCACTCTCCATCAACGCAAATGCGGGTAAACTTCCTCTAAATTCGATCTTCCTCATCCCTAGCTCACTAGAGTGATTAACACATATGCATATAACCTGAACAGGTAGTAAGCCACTATACTAAAAATACTGGGGAAAATTACCTTATAAAATACGGCTGGGATCCCAGCATACCCATACACAGAAAACCAGACCAGACGAGACTAACGCCTTTTTACATATGACCTACGGTGAGGGCTATGAAACAATTATTAATAAGCGTTTCGTTATTTTTATCGTTGAGATATAAAATGAGGTGTTATTTATTAATTATTAATCTTGAGCAAAACGATGTTCAATAAGAAATGAAGTGATTCGCTCAATTCAAGAGCGGAGTTGTTAATCACTTTGTAAGAAGTGATAGTTATAAAATCATGCCAAATATATTTTCTCAACTAGTGTATACGTTTTAACACTAGAATTATTTAACTGTTTAAAATACCGGCTAAGGAAGAGGAAGATAATTTTGGGAAATGCACCCGAATGGGTGGGAAAATAGATGGTACAAAACCAGAGCAATGAATCACGTGTGAGAAAACCCACTACCCTATGCTTTCATACGGGACTCGAATCCTGGTCTTTTCTCGTCACAGGTGATCAGGTGACGCCTTAGACCAGGCCTGCACAACTTTTAAAGTGAGACGGGCCAAACTGCTCCAACGAAAACAGACGCGGGTCACACGGGTAAAACAGCATTTCTTATTCATTGTCAGATTGCATTCATGTTGATTCAATATTAATATCTAATTTCAAACAAAATTATATATAAAAAATTTACATGTATTTATCATGTTTGGTTGATACAAAATTTCATTTAAAATAAGTTAATTCTAATTATATAATTTCCTAATAAGCTTCCAAACGTAGTTAAGAGGTATTACACATCTTTTCAACCTCGAGCTTTTTGTATTCCAGGGTCATATTTGTAGTAGATGTTTACAAATGGTCATTAGTCAGAAAAGAACGTTTTTTTTACTAAGTATGAACTTTCGAATTCGCTTGGAACCTAGAATGTAATGTAATGCAGGTCCCACACTATTCGCGCATATGGTCGAATGTTTCGGCCGAATATTCCCCAGAATGTTCCCCTACATTCATCTCACTAAACCTATACGAATATTTACCTTCTGCGGACCTCACACACTTTTCCCGAATATTCGACCAAAACATTCACTTCAGTGGTAGTCGGCAGACAATCCCCAATGGACAACGTAAGTGATGACATCACACATGGGCATACAAGAGGAGGTTATGGATGTCAAACCCTCTATCCCCGAAATTTTCCGGAGTTTTTAATATGAAGCTTAACGATAGCCATGTATCAAACTTCAATTAATTCAAAGAAGTACTCACTTTTAAAAAAATCGCCAGGGGAGGATCACTCGAGATAGCTTCTAGAGATATTTAATTTTCAAAAAACTTTCAAGTGAATATAATTTAAATGGCTCATAGAGGCATCTGATATTTAAAAAACAAATACCCGTAGGGGGCCTCTTCAAATAACTTATAAAATCACTAAATTTTCAAAAATATGTTGGGGCAAGACCACCTTCGATAGGTTCTAAAAGCGCTCAATTAAAAAAAAAAAAAAATCCAAGGACCATTTCAAATAGCTTATAAGAGAATTCAATTTTAAAAATTTTCTGATGGAAGACCACTTAAAATATATTTCAGAGGCCTCTAATTTTAGAAAAAAAAAAAGATACTTGGTGCTGACAACGACTAGGTAGGTCCCTATGACGTGCCACGTGGCAGTGAGTCACGTGGGGTGACCCGACACACTTGGGGACATCATCACACGGTTTAGGACAGTCACTACAGTCAGCCCCCAGTGGTGGACCAGTGGTAGGACGGAATCAACGGGAGGGGGGACGAATGTTCAGGTACCGCACTAGGCCACCGGTCTTGACATCCATGCCTTCCGGGGAAAGGGGCGTGCTACATTACAACGAGATTTTTTTTTTTGCAGCTGAGAAAAAATCATAATATCAGCGAAATAAGTATTTTACAAACTTTTTTTGATAATTTCGGAATTCCTGTGCATCAAACTACAGTATTATCCATCTATTAATAAAATAAAGAGTTTTGTATCTGTCTCTTATGAGCATTGCGCGATCTATCACACGCAAAAGCCTGAAATTTAAAAATTGGTGGCCAATGTCCACGAACATGTGTACCTCGAAACAGGAATTTTTTAAGTTGGAATTTTTTAAAAATTAATTAAAAACTGGGTCAGAAGAAATACAACGAAGAGATTTTTTTTCTGTCTACTTTGAAGTTAAGAAAAGCGTTGCCAGGTAATTCTGCTAGTTATGAATATTTATTGAACATTATATATATATATACACACACACAAAACAAATACACTTGAACAAGCCTCCCACACCAACCTAATTAATTTTAATTTAGCACCGCGTCTTACTACCCGTTCGGGTTATACGCTTAAGTACTAATTACGCTAATGGATTAGGAATTGGGAAGGTCGATTTTAGAAGAGATGGACCCGCATTTGCGTGGAGGGAGAGTGGAAAACCATTTAGGAAAACTACCCTAAGTTCGCCAGACCGATATTCGAACCTCGATCTCCCCGTCCTCGGCAGTCTGGCTCTACACGAAACTAGCGCGTCAGCCAACTACGCCACCAAGGCGGGTCACACCAACCTCGCAGGGCTCTCGTGTAACAACCCAACCTTATAAAATATGTACAAAAATATAAACAGCCCTCGCGGATATAGGACACAATGTGTGTGTGGGGTGGTTTTTTTTTAAGGATGAAACTTTTATCTCCATATCTCATATTGGGCTCAAAATAGGCCCTTCAGATTTAATAAAACACTAAAGAAATGGGTACAGAAAAAAACACAATAGAAAGAGCCCTCATTGGCCAAGGAAGATCTAGAGAAATAAAATGAATAATTAACCATTAAGATACTTAAAATAAATTACCCATTTTTGAGGAAAGGGAATAATTTTCTATTACCTCCCAAACAACAGACTACCTTGAAGTACCACTCAGTAAGTTTTTTGGGTTTCAACTAAACGTGTAGACTTATGTTTATTTACTGGAGTGTTCTTTGAATAGAATCAATCAACGATCTCAACATTTATAAACTTGTACAAACTAAATGTTGTAAGGCATTACCTTATTTCGCAATATTACACAGTTGCTGACTACCTTTACATTTTTATTGTACAACCCTTTTTTTCGAACCGTCCTATCAGTTCATGAGGGGCGTTGGTCCACCCTCTTTACTTCATGAAACCACACTGACCCTCTATATACACCATGTTAGATCCCCTCGCCAACCGCGCGAACTACTTCTTCCCGCGGGAGAAAACCCTCCGCGAGCCGACCAGGTGCTCTCGCGGAGGGTTTATGGGAACACTGGGCGTCCGATGACGTAATATCGGCACAAACTTATGTTTTGGAAAAACAATAACCAAAGAGTCCACACAAGATGGATGAATGCGTGACTAGCAGACCAGGCCGAAGCAGATGATCTTAAGTAAACCTATGCGCTGATGCTCTTTGAAATATACATCGCTCCTCCAGTGTTATTTATTATAAATGAGTGCAAGTAAACAACAACCCGGACGGTCAGAAAACCAAGAAACGCTTAGCGGCAAGAAAGGAAGGACATGCAAGAAGGAGATGTTGGTTACCTTGTTCTGGTAAAGTGCCTGGTGTGGAGACACTGGTAAGGTGAGGATATACTGCTCCTCTCGATCTGGACTTCGACTCCTGATGGGTTCTGTGAATAGAATAGCATGGTGAGTTTAGTGTCAGGGTGATAGGCTGGTTTATAACTATTTTTTTTATCTTTAGTAACTAATACGTTCAACACGAGAAGTGAAAACGACTGAATCTAAGGCAGTGTTTTCCAACATTTTACAAAGATTTACCCCCATTTTTTGTCTTTGAGGCTATCGCGACCCTTTGATAACCTACAAGCGTTGATATCCTAGTATTTATAATTATTATTTTTCACTGAATCTTACTATACGTTAGGACTATCTACATTTAATCACACTTGTATGGTAGGTAGAATTTAGAAGATATGTACCTTTATTTGCGTTGAGGGAAAGGGAGGAAACTGTTTTGGAAAAGTCACCCTACCTACCCCAGGCCACGAGACTGCTACAGCAAACTAAGTCAGCGAGCGGCTGTCAGAGTTGAGTAATCAAATGGAACCTAAACAGTAACTTAACGGTTTGGATTATTTTAACCATTTACGTTTATATTTTAATTTTGAACCTACCTATAATAACCATGATAACAATTTTAAAATGAGGAAAATAGTTACGACCCTTTAGATATGTCTCTGTAGCACGTTTGTCTACTGGAATTAGGGTCTCAAATTCGATTCCCACCTGGCACGAGCTAAATATTTATGGCTGGTGAACCTTAGGAGTGATGAATTAACATAAAAGTAATTGAGTATTGTGACTATTCTGGAGTTAAGCTATGTAATTTGTAAGTTGTCTGCTGATGTAATCAATTAGTTCAAAGAATATTCATTAAATATTCTTAGTAAATATAATAATTTTGGTATAATAAGAAGATATGTTGTGTATCGCATCACACCTTACTTAATGTCCGTTAGGATTAAACGCACTAATGTACTAGTTACGCTAATGTTTTCGGGATGAGGAAGGTTGAGTTTATATGAACTGTATCTGCATTAGCGTAGAAAGAGAAGAAAAAACCCCTTTAAGGAAAAAGACCTTAGTACACCCATCAAGGAGTCTAATCCCGATCTTCCCGTTATCAAAAGTCGAGTCCAGGGTTGGCAAATACAGTAAACTCTGGTTTTAGTGAGCATTCGGCAACAGTGAACGCCTGAACATAATTCATTGGTCCAAGCCCACATACATTTCAATGTGTGTTAAAAAATTCGTTTATAATGAACCCTCAACCTCGGTTTTAGTGAACAGAAAAATTGAAACTTTCAATAATAAATGTCATTCTAACATCATATTTTTTTAAAAAAACATAACTTTTTGTTTGTTAAAACTTGAAGACACCGATTCTCTACCAAATTCCAGACTTTAGAGAAGGATCTGGAAAACAAAAATTAATTAAAACAATATACAGTAAACAACAGCATACAACAGATTTTTTAAAGATTAATTAATAGATTTCAATCAAAAGTGATTGTATTTGAATTCTTATTTTGACTTTCACAAAACCACTACTTTCAGATTTAAAAAAATATCAGTTTTAGTGAACTTCGGACATACATAGTTAACAAAATATCTGAGTCCGTAGAGGCTCATTATAACCAGAGTTGACTGTACACTACACGTAAACATAATTTGGGTGGTGCACCAACATGAAAACAATAAACGTTGAATAGAACTTTTTACAACTTGGTATAATTTTTTGAAATCGATATTTTGACAGTCATCTGACACTTTAACTCGTGTAGCGTGTCTGCCTACTGAGCTAAGTATCTTGGGTTCAATTCCTGGCATGGCCAAAAGATGTATCATTGGTAAAATGTAGGTTTACCCTTCTACAGTGATGAATTAACAGCCGGGGACTGGATGTTGTGCCTGTCCCAGTCTTAAGTTCGATTATAAGACATATGAAGCTACAACAGGCCTAGCAAGCCGGTAGTGGAAAATATTTAGCTTGAATAATTTTTTTTTTAGCACCGCGTCTTACTACCCGTTCGGGTTATACGCTTAAGTACTAATTACACTAATGGATTAGGAATTGGGAAGGTTGAATTTAGAGGAATTGAACCCGCATTTGCGTGGAGGGAGAGTGGAAAACCATTTAGGAAAAACCACCCCCAGTTCACTCGACCGAGATTCAAACCTCGATCTCCCCGTCCTCGGTGGTCTTGCTCAACACGACTGGCGCGTCAGCCAACTACGCCACCGAGGCGGGTAGCTTGAATAAAAAAAAATGACCAAGGACACAGGCTGCTCTAGTATTAGCTTGAAGAAAGAATTTAAGAACTAAGTTGAATAAACTAATAGGGAAAGGGCGAGAAGAGATTATCTTCTCTAAGTACATCTGGCTGGGGTTGTATAGAAATTGCTTCCCTAAAAATATTTTAAGATATATAAATTTCAACAAAATGCTCACATGTCAATTAAAATTTAAATAAGCCAATGAAACTGGAAAAATATTTCCTAAAAGTTAAATCAAAATTAATAAGAAAGAATCTTCATTTTAGTCTTAGGAAAGAATATAGAAAGTGTCTAAGGTTTTGATTATCCACCATTATTGAGGTTTGAGGAAAGAAAAATCTAGACTACACTATTATTTGAAATTTGTCATTGCTATAAACTGTCTTTAAAAATGTTAAAATAATATAGTGAATTAAACTAAAGTTATTGATTTAAGATAGAATTTTAAGTATCGTCAAAATCGACGAGCTATAAAATTATAAAATTCTTGGCAGCGGTGGGATTCGAACCCATGCCTCCGAGGAGACTGGTGCCTTAAACCAGCGCCTTAGACCGCTCGGCCACGCTACCGATTGATTTATATAAGTAACATAAGCGCCTTAAATTCGACACTCATGTAAATAATGATAACAGCTAAGTGTAGTCCACTTCACCTTAGGAAGAGCCTTTTAAAGCAGATAACGAATACATGTAAGGCAGCCAACATTTACAAAACATCACTCACTGTATTCGTCTTTCGTTTGACAGGGGCCCCGGATATATACCCTGATTATATCCCAGATATATGAGTGGTCAAGTTGCTATATTACAAATACCATACCTCTATTCCAGGTTCTGGCAGTTAGAGGGATATATTTTTGTAAATTTGTTCGTACTACTTCTTGAATATAAACATCCCCGTTATTTTGTAGAGATTTAGATATGTATGAATTGATTGACGTCATTAGTAGGTGCAGGGTTAGGTGAGAGTGGGTATCCCCAAACTAATGTATATGCTATAACATTAACACAACATAAACATTAACATAACAATAACATTAAAATAACGAAAATGTTGCAAAAAGACTGAACTAAACTATCTTACTACCTCTTTACGGAACATAATATATTGAAACAAACTTTACAACTGTATATCTCCAGAACATGATAAATTGAAACAAACTTTACAACTGTATCGCTCCAGAACATGATAGATTGAAACAAACTTTCTAGCAGTCTCTCTCTAGAACATGATAGAATGAAACATACTTTTCAACAGTCTCTCTCTAGAACATGATAGATCGAAACACGCTTTCTAACAGTATCTCTCTAGAACATAATAGATCGAAACACACTTTTCAACAGTCTCTCTCTAGAACATGATAGAGTGAAACATACTTTTCAACAGTCTCTCTCTAGAACATGATAGAGTGAAACATACTTTCCAACAGTCTCTCTCTAGAACATGATAGATCGAAAAACACTTTCCAACAGTCTCTCTCTAGAACATGATAGATCGAAACATACTTTCCAACAGTCTTTCTCTAGAACATGACAGATCGAAACACGCTTTCTAACAGTATCTCTCTAGAACATGACAGATCGAAACACGCTTTCTAACAGTATCTCTCTAGAACATGACAGATCGAAACACACTTTCTAACAGTATCTCTCTAGAACATGATAGAGTGAAACATACTTTCCAACAGTCTCTCTCTCTAGAACATAATATATTGAAACAAACTTTCCAACAGTCTCTCTGCAGAACATGATAGATTGAAACAAACTTTACAACGGTCTCTCTGCAGAACATAATATATTAAAACAAACTATCCAATTGTCTCTCTCCCAACTATTAATATATTCGTAAGTAGGAACAGCTTGCCCTGGATCTATTGACGGTATAGCCCTAAAACAAACAGCCTGGCTGGTGGGTAGCACTTTGATTCCCGGACAATGCATCACGAGGCCTACTCATTGTGGCTTGCTCTCAAACACGTTCTCCTAGCGTGTGGTCCATTGTTCATAGCCAATGTAAGGCTGATATATTGTTCACTAACACGTCTTTCCATTCATGTGCAGTAGTGACGAACGCACTATGAACTGGTTCCTCCTTTGAACATTATTCACTTTCTTCTGCGAACTATGCAACTTGATTCGCACAGCTTTTTGTGCATTCTACACTTAAAAAAAAAGTTTTAGCTACTCGCTATAAGTGACATATTTTAAGGTAGGCTAAATAGTAATTTGAAGAAATTTGATTGGAAAAAGTCTAGGTTATAGCCCCTTCCTTCACGTGCACCACGTCTTACTACCCGTCCGGGATATTCGCATATTTGCACCAATAAGGTAGAAAGGAAGAAGGTATAATTTAGTTTAAACATACCCAGCATTTTCATTGCTTCCTGCTAAAACGTAAAGGTCAAACCATCTCAATACACTCAGCTGGGATTTGAGCCCTGAACAAACTCAGCCAAAACGAGGTTGAAGCCTTAGTCAAAGTAGCCCCTAATGTAGGCCTATTTCATTTTTCAAAAAAAAAAATTGTTTAAGGAATTTTTAGGTGACTTGCGTAATGAAATCAACAAAAAACTTTGTTAATAACATAGTAATCCACATGGCACGTGGGCAAGGGCATCAGTATCGTCTTGTCTGGTTTTGCTGGGTGACGGGAATGTCTGAGTACAAGTCTCAGCCGAGTGTATTAAGGGTGTGTTCATGTTACTAAAGCGTTTTAACCTCCTCCTTAACGCAAAGCTGGGTAAATTTCCCCTAAATTCTCCTCTACCACTTCCTTCTCCCATTGATATAAATATGATAGCTTGAACGAGTGGTTAGAGGTAAAACATGGAACTTGGTGGTATTTGAGACCTGGTCCCCACGCACGCAGGTATATTGAATTCCCCCTCGTGTGAAGGAAACCCAGAGTGGGGTAGAGAGCGCCAAACTGGTTCTTCCAGCCTGCTCTGGTTTGGACCCTAGGCGTGTCATGGGTGACACACATGTGAAACATTGCAAGAGCTCTCCAAGAAACCTTGATTCAGGGGGAATATTCGTGACGATAAACAATCAATTATTGAGATATTAATGGTGGTAAAAAGCCTTCATTGGGATATTCGTATTGGTTACAAGACTTTGTTGGGATGTTTATAACGGTAGTAAGCCCTAATTGGGATATTTGTGTTGGTTACAAGTCTTTATTGGGATATTTATAACCGTAATAAGCCTTAATTGGGATAACTCGTGTTGGTTACAAGACTTTGTTGGGATATTTATAAAGGTAATAAGCCCTAATTAGGATATTCGTGTTGGTTACAAGCCTTTATTGGGATATTTATAGCGGTAAAAAGCCTTCATTGGGATATTCGTGTTGGTTACAAGCCTTTGTTGGGATATTTATATAGGTAATAAGCCCTAATTGGGATATTCATGTTGGTTACAAGCCTTTGTTGGGATATTTATAACGGTAATAAGCCCTAATTGGGATATTTGTGTTGGTTACAAGTCTTTATTGGGATATTTATAACCGTAATAAGCCTTAATTGGGATACTCGTGTTGATTACAAGCCTTTGTTGGGATATTTATAAAGGTAATAAGCCCTAATTGGGATATTCGTGTTGGTTACAAGCCTTTATTAGGATATTAGTGACGGAAAAAACCTTCAAGAAGATATTTGTGACAGTAACACGCCTTCAATGGTACATTTACAGCTTCTAAAACCGGTAGTATTATCTTTCTTATAGTATGGCCTCAAGATTCAAGTCAATACTAGTAATGGTGACATCGAGAGAGACTCATTTACTTGAATGCCAATGAAAGAAGGCCAGGGTTCGAGTTTTGAACCCCCAAATTAGAGTCGGACAGGCAAGCGCTGAGTTACATAGGGCCTGTCATACGATAACTAAATTACCCAAATAAAAATAAATTTAGAGGAATTAACAATTACAAGAAATCACTATAATATTTATCTTATGAGAGTCCAAAAATATATCTATAAAGAACATGGCTTGACGTATGACTACATTAAATCAGATGTAATGACGTTTTGAACTGTCCGATAGTATTTTTCTAATAGTGAACCGACTATATTTCTGATTGTGGTTCTTTGTAACCTAGATTCAGCTCACCAGGTTATAGCCTACATACATGCAGCGTAGTGGGCGGTGGTAATGCACCCACCCATTGGCAGCCACAGCTTCTGATGAGTATCTCCTAGATATACCGGAATGCCCAAACTCACCCCATGTTTGGTATACTAAGTAATGGTTAATGTTTGAAACAAACCAACTCATCCTCCAATTAAAACCAAGGCTGTGGTGTCGGTACGCCAAACCTTCGACTACAACTCCTATATTTTTATATTGTACAACTCCGAATCCAACTCCGACTCCACCCAAAATTGCTTACGACTCTGACTATGACTCTATAGAGGTGCTTACAACATTTTCTTGTTTCTCTGCCGAGTGTGTGATATATATATATAGTAAGATTTGTCATTTCGAAACGCACAGCACGACGTTGAATGTATTTAGAACAGGAAATGGCTAGCAAATGAACGTAGACTTACACGGAGCATCGAGGTTGCAAGGTTAGTTCCATGTCTCAACACTGGAAATCACTATTATGCCATACAAACGGTGTAGTATTTCCCTTATTCAAAGTCACATGTAAAGAAGGGGGAGGGGGGGCGGATCAAGTAGGGGGAAGGGATAGCAGAAAAATGACATTTTGAGGATTTAATCGAAACAGTTGACGATAAAAGTATGACTGGTCTTGTTTTCAAATCAGATTGATCATATTCTGGCTGTCCCGAGCGAGGCTGACTTGTTTTAAGTGGGTGGCTTAGTTCAGATACATTTTGGAATCAGAAGTCTCAACCCCAAATAACCAAATGTATAATAATAATAATAATAATAAAATAAAGGCAATATAATAGCTAGGAGGTATCTGCTGACCTGTTACCCCCTTTAAATTCAAAACGTGTGTCACGATTGATATATTGCACTCAATTCCAGGGAGAGTGAAGTGAGTCTCCTTCCTTTGGACCAACAACAAACCAGTTTACGCACTTGTACTAGAAGTATCAGGAGTACTAGGACAAAATGATAGCTAGGAGATATTTGCTGACCTGTCATCCACCCACTCTTTTAAAATGTGTGTCACGATTAGTATACTGCGCTTTAATTCTGAGACAGATAGATCTTCATCTGTACAAACAACGTTTAGGCACTTGTACTAGAAGTATCAAGAGTACTAGGACAAAATGATAGCTAGGAGATATTTGCTGACCTGTCATCCACCCACTCTTTTAAAATGTGTGTCACGATTAGTATACTGCGCTTTAATTCTGAGACAGATAGATCTTCATCTGTACAAACAACGTTTAGGCACTTGTACTAGAAGTATCAAGAGTACTAGGACAATATGATAGCTAGAAGGTGTCTGATAGCTTGTCTTTAACCCACAAAATGAAATTTATGTCATGATTAGCATACTGCACTCCAATCCTAGTGCCAGTACTGGCTATCAACTACTTAAGCCATCTCACCTAAGGGAACATAATTAGGAGGGTGACTAGTGACTGAAAGTGCTATCAACTACTTAAAGGGTGACCTGGTGGTCTAGGGGTAAGGTGTCAGACTTCTGTGCTGGGGGTCCGAGGTTCAATCCCCGGTCCCGGCACAGATTTATCTGAATGCCAAACCTTTCCTTCACCTCTGACAAGACATGTATTAATCACAACTTGTGAATGTGAGGAATGCCAGGCCTCCACCGTGGTTCGGATTCCACGTTAAACTGTAGGTCCTCCATTTCATCTCACAATCACCCTACCATTACACATTAGCGTAAGTGCGTATAACCCGAACGGGTAGTAAGACGCGGTGCTAATAATAATAATAATAATAATAATAATAATTACTTAAACTACCACACTTTAATTATATGTTTTAACCTCTCACTTAGCCCTGCCTGGTGGTGATAAATAAAACTAGTGCTAATTACCATATCCTCTCAAGGCGGTCATGAACTGATGTAGTACGCAATCTCTAAAAATTTCCCCAAGCAGCCCTAAATTCAATTCATATGAATGAAAATAATTTTAATTAAAATTATAATTACATAACTTGATTAATTTTGGTTGGGAGGAAGGTCGAAGTTTTCCAGAGTAGGTGCCATGTTTTTACAAATAGTTTGTAATAATTAATATTCTTTATTATCTATAGATACAATTATATAAATTTGTTTGGAAGTTTGCAGCATGTTGGTTAAAATTAATTGGGAGGGCACGTATTACATTTTGACTTTTGTGATAACTTATTTTGATACCCGCATCAATGTGTAAATATACTAAGGCATCTTCATCGTCTGGTCTGGGTTTACCGGTGATGGAGACACCAGGGTTCAAATCTGGTCCGGGTACACAGAGGTGATAAATTATGAGTTATTATCCACTCCATGTAATGCGGGTACACTTTCTCTAAATTATGTCTTCCACATCCCTTACCTCATTCATATATATATATATGTGTGTATATATATATATATATACACACACACATACACAACACACACACACATATATATATATATATATGCGGATAGCCCAGACGGTTGGTGGGTGACACATGAAGTACAGAAAACGATAACCACACAACAACTTAATTTATTTGTCGGTAAAAGGTGGAATAATTGTAAATGTTTAAGGCTGTGGGTGCTAACGTGAACTTTAAATATAAACTTGTAGCGTATTATATAGTATATTGAATAATAACTACAATATTTGATGCCCAACACTATCATCAGAAATAGCAACACCTGAGTAAGAGGACGGACATAAACACGTTTGTTTCTACAGTCCATCTGGGTCTTTCACTGACCCTGCAAACAATGGGAGGAACTCTGCCACTCACGCCATTGTCTGCTGTTACTTCACCGAATAATCATCACAATCACTGACCTACCCAGGTTTTACAACACCCGTATCTTTCAATCAGCCTCTCTCACTAGTCTTGGACCTTAGATATTGCCTGGAGGCTAGAACTTAGCTAAAATAATGCATTTATGTCTGTATTCGTCTTATTACTCTGACGTTATCCCTTCTGGCGCTGATGGTTTTATCTACGTCTTTCTATTCGTTCGGAGTATTTGAATTCAACTGTGCTTGTGGGTTAGGGATGAGAAAGGTATAATTTATATGAATCTTACCCGCGTTTACGTGAAAGGAGTGCTAGAAAGCAGTTAGTACACAAGGCCTGGATACGAACCTCAACTTCCCAGTCAGCGGCAAACCAAACAACCAATCCTCACATTTACGCCATGTTCCCAACGATATAGTGTCTGCTATTGCTGATCTAGGCTAAGTTATTTAGTAAGTCTATATGCCTAAGTTTGTCTTGTTACTTAGATGTTACAAATTGTTATTGATGCTGGTGTCAGTTGTTTCTGACCTAGGTCAAGTTCCACGCAGGCTGCAGGCACTAGCACACATATTTTGTCAACATACTTCTCAAATCTTAGATGTGTACTTTATATTAAGGTTTAATTTCGATTGATATAGGTTTTACCAATTAGAGCCTTCTAATATACATACTGTACCGACACCTTAGATCAGTCGTTAGCGTGTCTGCCTACTGAGCTAAGGGTCCTGGGTTTGATTCCTGACATGGTCGAAAACTTTATCATTAATTAAATATGGATTTAACCTTTCATAGTGATGAATTAACGGCCAGGTACTGGATGTTGTGTCTGTCCTAGTCTTAAGTTAGATTATAAGCCATATGAAGCTACGACAGGCCTAGCAGGCCATTAGTGGGAAATATATGGCTTAAATAAAAAATTGACACAGGCCACAGGCGGGAAACAGTAATGGGTGTAAAAAAATTACATACTGGAATATATTTGCTAGTGTGGTTAACAATAGGGGTCTACGAAGTCCACATTTTTAATTCGAATAGAATATATTATGAATTATTATTTTAGAAGCCGAATCGAACCTCTAATATATTTTGTTAGTTGTTTATGTTTTAACAAATATTATAATGTTGCTATTTATATATCTTTATGCCCTAAAATTACTAGGAAAATGTTTTATTGCACAAGTTTTTTAAAATAATTTGTTTTATTTTGTCTATAATCCAGTTAATATCACAACTTACAAGTCACTTCAGTTTTTAATAGATGAAAATGGCAACAATTTACCATAAATTTAATATTTTATCTGTAAATATATTTATTTGCGAAGCTTCGTAATTGTGGAAGCAGGAATTCTTTTCTAAGTGAAGTCGAAGCTAATATTTATTTCGAAGCCAAGTTGAAGTTTCAAGGCTTCACATACCCCTGGTTCACAATACCACGGATTCATTCAACTGCATTCAATACTAAGGTAGATCAAAATCCATTGAACATTATGGTTTTTATGCACATTTATATCTATGCTTTACACACAATTAGCTTAATAATTTTGTACTCCAATTGTCACATTTGTTTCGGACACCTTTACGTTTATCCTCTCTATTATTCTTAAAATTTCGTTTCATCATCTTGTTACCTTAAATTTTATAGTGCTGGCACTATTCATTCCGCTTATCCTTTTCTCTTAGATTTGGTAGTTTTTCAAGGATAGTCATTTTCAAATTTAATATGATTAAAAGTTAACTTGAGACGTATTTTAAAAATTGACATTGCACATCAGTGCAATATTTTACTGTTTATGAAGTGACTTTGAAATATTTCATCACAGACTTTGATACAATAAAATATCACCGAATAAAATATCACCGAGGGTAAATCGTTTCTCATGAAACGCAGTTTTTATTATTTTATTTGAATTTAATGGTTGCCTTTTTATAGTGTTTTACCCACAGAAAATATCATCACAAATAATTCTGTAGAGTTAATTTTTTGTTATTTTACTATAAATCTAAGATAATCTACATCAAATATTGACAATAGCTCTGAAATTGCTTGTCAGATGTTTAGCGAACATAATTATTAATAAATAATGATTGATAAAAAAAGTTGTGCTAAAATCTTGATCAAATGTGCTTATTTTCTTTTATCACCCTGGTCTGTTATTCCTCTGAGCTGTGACTCTGGTTTATACTTCCTCTTTGTCACACACAAAAAATATTAAGCCCTTGCTAGTTCATCTTCTGTTTTCCTGGTTTGTTATTCCTCTGAGCTGTGACTCTCTGGTTCATACTTACTCTTTGTCACACACACAACATTTAATGTTAAGACCTTCGAGTACCTCTTTGTTTTCCTGGCCTATTAGTCCTCTGAGCTGTGACACTCTGGTTCATACCTCCTCTCTGTAACAACTCACGAGTGATGAAATTCCCAGAGTGTTGTGAACAAGCAGTGAGAGATTGTGGTTGGCTGAGCAAATTAAAACACACAGTACCGCACCTGGTGACCTAGCTAACGAGCCGTCAACTAACGGGCTTCATCACGTCTCTTAGACCGCCAAGGACTCAAAGGATTGCGACACTCGTTCTAGTCTCGAAAAGAGAGAGAGAGAGAGAGACACTTCTTGCCGTGTCGACAAGAGGCTGTGAGGACTCAAAGACGAGAATATAGAAGCACTTTATTAATAGACTAGTTTAACACAGGTGTTTTAACCGATGATTTTGATAGGATAACAATTTGGGTGATTAATAGAAAAATGCACTAACATTCTCACTGAATGAGGATATAAAAACATTTAACTTCAAAAACTACTTTCAATTTACTCGGCCTCAGTATTTACGTTATAGGATGTAAGGATGCGATAATGTATATAATTACGTGCCAATATGTAAACTTATGGTTGTAAGAACGTGATAATACAAACACGTATATATGTAGGAAATTAAGATTGTAAGGACATGAGGATGGGAGAATTCAAGAACATGAGGATGTAATGACGTGATGATGCATGAACGTAAGGTATTGATACGAGGACGTGAAAATATGAGGTACATCTGCTCATGAGGATGCAGGGCAATGAAGTTTATTAGTAGCATGATGGTGTAGGTGGTTAAGTAAGGAAGGCCGTGTGAGCCATTGTAGAATATAATTCCAATTATATCAAAATTTAGTCTTTGAATGGTTATGAAAACAAGCCATATTTTAAAGTTCACTAAAAGATGCAATTCCAGGCACTAATAACCTCTTTAATGCTATGCGTTTGTAAACAAATATCATATTTAAAACACAGTCACTATCCTCCGCAGTTCATTCATAAAGTCTTTGATTAATTAAAATAATATAGATATCATATTTTGAAAATTGAAAAATGACACCTGGACACCGGAATCGAACCCGGGATATCTAGCTGAAGTAATTCCCATTAATATAGCTCTGGCTATTTACTCTTAATAAAATATTATAGTTGTTATGGCTGTGGAATCTTCGGAAAGCTATATGGATGGATATATCTCAGACTTAGACAAGTCCCTGGTTTTTTTTTAGCACCACGTCTTACTAGCCGTATGGGTTATACGCTTATGTACTAATTACGTTAATGGTTTTAGGAATTATGAAGGCTGTATTTAGAGGAAAGGTACTCGCATTTGCGTGTAGGGAAAGTGGAACACCATTTTTGAAAAAAAAACCCACCCTCGGTACACCTGACCGTGATTCGAACTTCGATATCCCCGTCATCAGCATCTAGTCTACTGCGAGAGTAGCGTGTTAGACCACGCTGCCACATAAGTTGGTGGTTCAATTCCCTTTCGGAAAATAAATATTATTTTTCCATGAGCACCGCGTCTTGCTCATTTAGGTTATACACATATCTATTATGATTAGGAAGGTGGAGTTTTAGATGGACTGTACCACCATTTGCATGGAGAAAGAATGAAACATAATTTAGGATTAACAATCCTCAATACACCCAAATAGGATTTTAACCCCGACCCCACTGAATCGGCAATCAAGCCTGTTGCGAGTGTGACGCCTTGACCAGGGATGGGGGACCCTTTGACATTGGAAGGCCATGTGTCACTTCGTGTGTACCTCATATGGTCGCACACTTCAGGTACACTAGATTATGATAAAATTATAAATACTTACTTTACCTGAATATAAGATAATGTCTTTTTAGGAACCCATAAAGGACCAACCAGTGTTTTAGTATTTTTTTTCCTTTTTATTCAACGTGGGCGAATTTTGAATTTTTTTTATATCTATTATACATTCATAGAGAATTTTTTTAATTATAAAATATTTGCCAGAAACAGTTCTTTTGTTTTTTTCTCGAATTGGTTCTCCATGTACTTGGTTCATTTTAAATTCATCTATAGCTATTTATTGTACACTTCAATTTATAATTTTGTAGTAATGTAATTTTAGTTTGAGGATGTATAGTTATTTATAAACGATAAAGAAACATAACTAACTTTTAATATGCCAAAAGCTTGCACCGAACACCTCAAAAGGCCACTGGTTCCCTATACCCGCCTTAGACTATGCGACTACCGAAACGGGTGGCTGAGAATATTTCCTTTAAACATATATATTTAATAAATAAATCTCATGGGAATTTTTTTTATGGTTGTTCAAATAGTTTCGAGTGAATAGTTTTAAAACGCATTTTATTGACATTGTGTCACATCACCTATTATATCTATCTATCTATCTATCTATCTATCTATCTATCTATCTATCTATCTATCTATCTATCTATCTATCTATCTATCTGTCTGTCTGTCTGTCTGTCTGTCTGTCTGTCTATCTATCTATCTATCTATCTATCTATATATCTATCCATCTATCTATCTATCTATCTATCTATCTATCTATCTATCTATCTATCTATCTATATATATCTTAAACATAAAATTTGAGAAGTGCTTCTGCTAAGGAAATGCACATGAATTTACTTAGACCAATAGTGTAGCCAAAGGTTGGGGGTGGGTTATGCTAATGATTACTCAACCCCCAACCAAACAAATTATGGAAGGGTTTGGGGGTTGAGCAATAATCAGCATAACCCACCCCCAACTCTTTCCATAATTTGTGACTACCCTAGGATTTGCAACTAATTCTGACAGACCTTTTGACTTTGGCTAGTATCGTTCTCGTTTTATAATCCTAAGAAATATGTATAGATTATTATATAACAATAGAGCAACGGGAAGAGTATTTCTTACTATTCTTTGATTGTTTGTTTTAATTCAACCATTAACTATACACGTATTAACTTTGTGTATGTTTCATTTTGTTTTTAACACGTATAATATAACTACTTAACAATTTGTTACAATATTACTATTTATAGAATAGAATATGCAAATAAATAATATCTAATATAAAATTAACTTCAGATACGTAAGTATACCATATATGTTAGCAACAAAGAGCATTTAATATTCTTAAAAAAAACTATCCACTCTTCCCTTTTTACTGTGTATGATAACCTCGTTTAAGTATCGTATAGAACCATCCAATGTTTTAAAGATAATCTAACCCGAGCCCCGCTGATTATTAATCCACCATACATCACTGACGTAGGGAAAATATGGTAAATTTGACTTACTAGTTAAGCTCTCCAATCCCCGGATTTGGACCCCGACCTCTCAAGTCAGATTCGAACAGGCCACCCATACACAAAGAACATATCCTCCAATTCACTACTACTCCATGAGTCCCCAGTTTGATTGAGATGGTGAAATATCACTAATTTAAAAAAAGTTAGTATACATATGATTAAATATAACTCACCCCTATCGGTGCAAACATAGTCTGAGGCGTCAGTATATAAACAAACTTGATGGTCAGTGATAGAAGGGGTGAGGTTTGAGCCTCAGCTGGTTGTACTGGGGGTAGTTTTTCACGGTGTACTTTTCATGCCCTATTCATACTAAAGCCGATACATTTCTTCACTCTAACTTTCCTGTTAACTTTGGTCTTTAACGCGTTAATAATAATTATGTATGCACTTGTATATTTAATGCATAAGAACCCACAATGCATTGCATTCATCATCTTTGATGAGATCATGGTTCGAATACCGGCTGGGTAAACTAAGTAGCTTGACATTTGAGCTTTTTGACTCAAAAGCCTCAGTCAGCTGCCGCGCCATGTTAGGGTTACTTGAGCTGCAACCAAATGGGATCTACTGATTTTAGTGTGTAGTTTTTACCCGAGCAATTAATAATAACCACAATAACCGCTCTGATAACGATCTACTAACAGCAATAAATAACTTCATTTTCCTAATTGATGGTAATGCAACCCGCAGCACACAACTGTACGATGTGTAGTATCATATGTATTTCCCGGCGTTGTATGGGCTCAGACAATTATTCATACACGTCTTCTAACCCGTACTCCAGACTAATACCTGACACCTCTAGTGTAACGTGGTCCACTGGTATTCTTTCTGTTAACACTCCACCCAGAAACTTTCAGTACTTCATAGTATCACCTGATACCTCCTGAGTCTAGTAGAGTGTGAAACATTGCTGTCCTTCCTGATAGCACTCCACCTAGATTACCTTAATTCTCAGGACTAGCACGACGAGCTTCCTGAGTATAGCGGAGTTAACCCCAAGTATCCTGCCTGATTAAACTCAACATGGATGCTTTAAGTTCTTCAAACTAGCACCTGGGACCTCCTGACTCTGATGTATTTTGAACCACCGTATCCTTCCTAGTACGGTCTCCTTGAAGTCCCCAATCAGCCGGTGTGACAACAGTAATCTCCTGGATACCCTTAGGGCTCACGGAAGAACCTACTATTAACTCCGTGCCTAAACACCCTGATGCGGATGACCTGCCAGTAAAAGATAAGTGAACTCACTGTTGAGGATGCGCGGTCCGGATGCTGCGCTGGACTGACAGACACACTGACGGAGGAAGATTGCAATGTGAAGAAGCTCTCCAGGAGGTTCTGGTTGACGCTACCTGAGACGCGCACAGACGGAGACTAGTCGGCCACGCGGGCAGGACCCCGCTTATATACCCCTATGTGACGTCACATATGAAGGGGATAACGGTGGCTCATCTGACACACACTGACCACTGTGTATAGGGACCCAATGACCCAGGGACAGTTCCTGACATCAAGGTCTGTGTACATACTGACCACTGATGATATGGGTCAGTGACAATTCCTGTCAATATGACGTAAACACTGACCATTGCTGCTGGAACCCAGAGACAGTTCCTGGTTACATGCTCTATGTGCAGACTAACCACTGCCGCTAGGGCTCAGGGATTGTTCCTGGCAACATGTTCTTTGTGCAGATTATCAACTGCTCCCAGGACCCAAGGACAGTTCCTGAAGCCATGCTCTATGTGTAGACTAGCCACTGCTGCTAGTACCCAGGTACAGTTCCTGGCAACATGGTCTATGTTCAGACTAGCCACTGCTGCTAGTACCCAGGGACAGTTCCTGGCAACATAGTCTATGTGCTGGCTATCCATTGGTTTTTGAACCCAAGGATAGTTCCTGGAAACATGGTCTATGTTCAGACTAGCCACTGCTACTAGTACCCAAGGACAGTTCCTGGCAACATGATCTATGTTCAGACTAGCCACTGCTGCTAGTACCCAGGTAGAGTTCCTGACAACATGGTCTATGTTCAGACTAGCCATCTGTAGCTAGTACCCAGGGACAGTTCCTGACAACATGGTCTATGTTCAGACTAGCCTCTATAGCTAGTACCCAAGGACAGTTCCTGACAACATGGTCTATGTTCAGACTAGCCACTGCTACTAGTACCCAAGGACAGTTCCTGGCAACATGATCTATGTTCAGACTAGCCACTGCTACTAGTACCCAGGGACAGTTCCTGACAACATGGTCTATGTTCAGACTAGCCTCTGCAGCTAGTACCCAGGGACAGTTCCTGGCAACATGGTCTATGTTCAGACTAGCCACTGCTACTAGTACCCAGGTACAGTTCCTGAGAACATGGTCTATGTTCAGACTAGCCACTGCTGGTAGTACCCAGGTACAGTTCCTGGCAACATGGTTTATATACATACTGATAGTTGTCGTTAGGACTAAAGGACGAAGCCCATTCCAATGTACCCCACCTTTGCGTGATGCCAACATCCCGCTGGCCGTTTGCAGGTGGTAGTTGTATCCTAATAGACAAAGCTTTGTCTAGTGTATTTCAGAGTAGTGCAAT
>CABFWB010001573.1:143672-151607 GCA_902151455.1 Timema bartmani
TGGGTGGAAAGGATCCTCAGAGAGTCAGCGACTCTGACTAGCGTGTCTGACTCCATCACTCGGCCGATGGACCGAGGCAGGAGATAGTCGCAGCCCCTAGTGGTTTATGGCTGACTTCATCTCAGTTGCTCAGTTGACCTCTGGTTGACAGCCCTGGACTTGAATATTTGTTCAGAAATACAGTACTTTTCTTTTAACAAATATTCTATAGTTATTATAAAAAACATTGTAATGGAACATTATGTTTTGAGTGCAATTAAAATGAGCATTGATCGCCACGTGGACTAAGGCATAAGTCTCTTAAGGTTTGGATCTCCAGTTAAGGGGTAATTGTGGCTCGAATCAATGCCGGGTATAATGAGTTTTTTTTTCTTAAATGATTTCCTACTCCACTGCCATACAAATTGGAGAAGTGCATTTCCTCTAAATTCTACTTTCCTCATTCTTTTCTCACTAGCATATTCAAACTGCGCATATCACGGCCGATTATTAAGACGTGATAGAGATAAAACATCAAATAATATTAAATCTTAGGTTTCATTTAATAAACAGTTTTTTTTGGGCCATAAACATATAGATTAAAAAGTCAGTTCATCCGTCATGACAAGGAGAATTATTTCCAAATTTTACAGATGACATAAATAAAGTAGAATATATATTTTTGTTTGTGTGGAAACAACTTTGACTCAAAAATCAATAAACTAGATAGACTTGGCATACATACAGTATTTAGGGTAACCTAAGAGCGAACATTTCGGGCCTAGTCTCTTGACTACTTTTGCAATTATTGCAAGCATGACACCTAATACCACGTGACCACAGATTGGTTCTGCTAAGAAGGCATCCATTGTTCACAACCAGAATATTATTGTCATATTGAATACATATGTACATAATTTTGTGTTTGTATCTTTATCAGCAAGGAGAAATTTATGCCTTAAATCCAAACAGAAGTTTAAGTCAAATCCTAACAAAAAAAATTCACTTCAAATCCTCACGTATATAACGAAATAATTTTTTAATACACTATTATATTCTTACGAATGGGCATATCTGACAGAAAATATTAATAGATCTACTTTAACGTATTTATACGTCAAGTCATGTGATCTTTAGCTGCCACTTGTGATAGATATTATCAATGTATCTAATAATACAATACTACAATGCAATACAATACAATACAATAATGATGAAGTAAAATGTTATCAATGTTGACCGAAAAAATATGTCTATATTTTCTAACAGATTATCCAAGTGTCCATTCATAAGAAAATCAAGGTATAGCAGTATGTGTTTCACGTGTTAGAGACCGCCCAGTCTGTCCATAGATTTTATTAGCTTAAGGAGGCAGAAAGCGTAAGGCGTAGAAATACTGAATGGAATACACTTTGAAATGAATGTATTTACTCAAATACAAGCTCACACCAGAGAGCACACTTAAAAAGGCGTAAGTCCCGTACCACAGTGATGTAGAGGTCACGATTTTAATCCTGGTGGGGTGTACTTCCCAAATTATCTCTCTACGGAAATTTCGGGTATATTTCTTCTAAATTATGTTGTCTCTTCCATAATACAATTGTGAGAATAATTGGATAAAGAGATAGTAGACGTTAAGTACAGATACAAAAAGGTCGTTTAAGAACAATATTCCTGCGAAATTCTTAAATGATATAATTTCTTGGTAAAGTTTAAAATGAAACTTCAGTCCTCAATCTTGCTACACATCTTGGATTGGTGGCTGAGGGTGTCCCATAGTTTTAGGTTGGTGTTCCTGTCATGTTCCCTGTCTATCTCGACGTTTTGGCGTCCCTTAAAACATTATTAAATGTCTTTCCTCTGTTCCAATCAAGCGGCTGAGAGTAGAAACAGCTGTAGGAGTAAAAACGTCCTCTGTTCCAATCAAGCGGCTGAGAAGTAGAAACAGCTGTGGGAGTAAAAACGTCCTCTGTTCCAATCAAGCGGCTGAGAGTAGAAACAGCTGTGGGAGTAAAAACGTCCTCTGTTCCAATCAAGCGGCTGAGAGTAGAAACAGCTGTAGGAGTAAAAACGTCCTCTGTTCCAATCAAGCGGCTGAGAGTAGAAACAGCTGTAGGAGTAAAAACGTCCTCTGTTCCAATCAAGCGGCTGAGAGTAGAAACAGCCGTAGGAGTAAAAACGTCCTCTGTTCCAATCAAGCGGCTGAGAGTAGAAACAGCTGTAGGAGTAAAAACGATGCCACGTTCACCAAACAGTCGACGACTTTCTTTCGCAAGAAACTTTGGTTGGATCGGGGGTAGATAACTTTTCAGGATGTTATCATCTAGTATCTCGTATACATGGTCGATGTTTTCATACTTCATTCAGTGCTAAATTTAGCACAAGTTAAATACTACAGTGTGTGGGAATATACACCATTGCAATTATTAGCAAACATATTGTAGCTAAAACTTGTGTGTAATTTGTTAGTAGCATAGATAATTGGTTTCAGCAATGTTTACATACAGAATCAAGAGCATGATAGATACTAGTTGTCTTAGATTAGCAAATTTAACAATAATTTCCCTGTATTTCGAACAAAAGTAGAACAAAATATATTTTTTTAAAGTGAAAAGTGGTTTAATTTATTAAATATATTAAAATATATTCATAATTTAAAGAATACTTGTATAGTAAGCTTTTAACTTGTACATACACACATCCTTTTCTGGAAGAAAATTTATTTTTGTTTATAACATTGGCTATTACCACAGCAAGGATGAAAAATATTACCGTGTGAATAAGCATAGTATATTTCGTAGTGACTAAGTCTTGTTCTCTGATTATTTCGTGAAACCTTATGTCATAATTATGTCTTATGTCTATGTCATTATTTGAATGCAAATTTTCTCTAATGAATTAAGTACAGGAGCATCGGCCCTTGTTTATGGGGTATCTATCTTGTGTTTGTTTAAGATTCCTGTTAAATAATAAGGGAATACATTTAACTTACTGTTCAAAAAGTTCCATTTCATTATTCTTGAATTTACAAACCTTATTCCTTGCTTGGCAGCTGTCATGTTAAAGGATAAAAATGAGAGTATTTCGATGTTGAACACTTAATTCATTTTTATTAGCTCTTAAGATCATTTGATCATAACAATTTTACTGCAAAATTTTACCAAGTGTATTTATTATAAGCTATAAATAGTGTTTCAATAGTTTAAAATCATTACAGTTAACGATTTGTTGGGGTCCAACTTATTTTAGGCCTTTTACGTTTCATTGTTAAGGTAAAATAATTAATGTATGAGGCTGAAATCTATTATAACTAAATATTCATATGAGGTGTACATAATTAAATATTAATAATATACATTTATAGTAATATTAATGTAATAAATATTTAATTGCTTCATATGAATGTCTAGTTATACTAAATTTCAGCCCATATATTAAATACTTTACCTTAACAATGGTACGTAAAAAGCCTTAAATAGCAAGTTTGACCCCTAATAACCAGTGAACTGTAATTATTTTAAATAATTTAATTGATAAACTTTTTAGAGCTGTGCAACAAAATTTTGATGGTCGAATGATTTTAAAGGTTCCTACAATGGTAAACTAACTATTATCTGGACTGCTGAAGCTCACAAAATATCTATCTCTTGTCTAAATCATTAGACCAGCATTTGAATAGTTTTACGGGAAAAGGTTCAAATCTTTGAAGGGTGCATTGGGGAGGGAGGGGGAGAGGTTATACATGCGGTTCTCCCATCCCCTCTCCACCCTAATATAAACGTACTTTCTCTTAAGAGTACCTTCCTCATCCATACCCCTTATATTAAGCCAGCCGTTAAATAACTATGGTGATTAACTTAATTAAAGTAGAGTTTTTTCAATGTATGTTATTGTCATAAATTGTATTAAAAATAACGGATACAACAAAATAGTATGTACAGTACTTTCACTTTATTTGTAAAAAAGAAAATTAATCTCGGCTATCAATAAATTGTTATTAAATGGGTTGGTCTTTGACAAAAAAATATCCAAGTTTATTTAGTATGTTAAACACTCTACAGATATAAGTTTTAAACGAAATTGTCAGCACTATTTTCTAAAAACTTAGAATTTGAAATGTCAGTCCTCACATATAGGTTTGAACACACGATATATCCTCAAGGTATGACCATATTCCATATCACATCTAAATATATCAAGTTTAAGTGCGATCCATAAAACCCTTTTGGCTCTATCCCCAGAAGCAAAACAAAAAATTAAAGTCTCTCTTTTTTGAGTTTGGCGCCTCATAAAATGTCTAGATACATCCTAATCCCGGGCTCAAATATACATCCTTACTAGCATCACTGACTCCTGGTTATACGCTTATGTACTAATTACGTTAGGTATGAAGAAGGTTAAATTTAGAGTAAGTGTACCCACGTTTATGTGGAGAAAGAGTGGGAAACCATTTAGGAAAAACTACCCTCAGCAAACCCGCCAGGGATCAAGCCACGATCTGCCAATCATTGGCAGTCTAGTCTATTGCTAGAGCAGCGCCTTAGACCATATGGCCACAGAAGAGGGGGTCAAAAATGATCACGATAACTATACTTTCTTTATATTAGAAAGTAAAACGTGTGTAAAAACCAATGCTCCTGCTGAAAGCTACCATCCTCTTTGTCGAGCTATGAGCGTTCGCTATTCCTTGTTGGAGCGCGTGCCGAGTTGATTGGCTCCCACGTTAACTACTTTGCAACGATTCTGCAAAAAGGGCAAGCGTTACAGAACATCTATTGTGCTGGCATCCTCTACCGACAACTCCCCCCGCAGGATGTGGATGAGTTGACCTCACGGGGGTGTTTCTGTTGACCACAGGATGCCGTCCGTTTGGTCTGCGGGTTACAATACAAATCTGGGAGCACGGAACGTCTTTGTCCAGTTACAATCTCATAACCTGCAAATTCTCCTTCCTAAGTTAAACCATCGAGTGTATAACATGCACTAAAGAAGTCACCCGCTCAGCGAATATAACTGATGGATTGCCTCAAGGATCACAATCTACTCAATGTTCTCTTTGCCATATCAAGTTGATGTCTTTTCTTTTTTGTTGCTATGGAGAATAAACAAGAAGAGTAACCATAACAAACTGTTCTTATGTAGCTATGTTATGCAAACATGAGATTATAGTTTTATATGAGTTTCTCTGGGACTCATTAAGATTCTCACTTTATCTTTAACCACCCTCCCAGCCAACAGGCTACCTTGAAGGAAGGGATGAATAGAATATATTGTAAGCCTTTACCTATCATAGTTACACCATCGTACTAATGCTTTATAATGATGAGATGTGGAACTATCTTTTAAATTTCAACTAAACGTGCTTACGTTTGTCCATTAGGTAGCGTGTTCTTTTGAGTGCATACACTCTACATGTGGTTCGGTAAGTCATCTCTTATATAAAGAACATACAAGCTATTCTTGCACGCTTAACAATTTTAAAATAGACGTGTTGCAGAGATTCTAAATTCATTCCTGGCTATACTTTGTACCTCTACAGCAGGAAACTACTAAACAAACTTGCTTTATTTATGTTTATAGCTGTGTGAAAACCAACTTTGTAGTATTCATTTGAATCAAGTTGAAAAATGACACGTCTTGAACACGTAATCAAAACTGAGACCTTTGGCTTATCATGTAATTGCTCTAGCACTAAGTTATTCAGGATTAGTCCTGTTCTCAGAGTCACTCATTAGTCATTACTTATGGTTTAATCTAGATCAGCTAGTCAAAAACAAGCTCAAAGGTGACTCGTGGCTATTAATTAGCTGGTGATCCATCACAGACTCTGTCTTTAGTTATGAATGGCCCTGGATATAGGACAATTCCTAAATAACTCAGTGGTGGAGCATTGGCGCGCTTAACTGAAGGTCTCAGGTTCGATTCCTGTTTCCAGGACCTATTTATCAAATATATTTAAATTAATCCCATATGAGCGGTCATAGTTCGCACTAATTATTATTTAATTATAATGGTATAAATTTTAATTGTTTCTAGGTGATTTAGACAATGAAGAAGTAAACCATTCTAGCGTCACCGGGAGAAAAGTCCACCAGACACTATCGGATCTTATCTGCACACCTCTTCATTAATTATTGCATCTTGGCATGAACCAAGGCAAACTTTCGCAATTTGATGACCAGGAGACGCAGGACGTCTCTAAGAAGGACAGAGCTGACGTCGAAGTTGGGCAGTCAAAGTCTGTCATATCAGACGATAAAGACGCATCTCAGACGCCAGATGATGACTTCTCCGAGAAGGATGGGGTTGGCTTAAAAGAAAAGGCG
Source organism: Timema bartmani (assembly GCA_902151455.1). Taxonomy (NCBI): domain Eukaryota; kingdom Metazoa; phylum Arthropoda; class Insecta; order Phasmatodea; family Timematidae; genus Timema; species Timema bartmani. The sequence continues at coordinate 149,978 of CABFWB010001573.1, forward strand.
TCAAAGGTGCAAGACAAGAATCAAGAGGACCTAACAATAAAAAATGAATTTGATGCCATAAACAGTATGTTTAAACCCACTTATGTAGAAAATGAAGATGATGCTAGGACTTTAGGTGATGTATTAAAGATTGATGAGGAAAGCGTCAGTGACATAGAGTCAATGGAAAATTTCACGGAAAATAGAAAAGACAATAGAAAGCCAAAGCCCCCCTTAGACAAAGACGGGAATATTTTAACAGACGACGACGTTAATGATGGGAGTATTGGTGCCGGCAAGAAGTCAGGGGGAATATTACGAGACAACTGGGATGACATAAGTAAAGATAGAGCACCCAATAACTCGTCAGCAGAATACGAACGGTCAAGGTAAGGTCCCTGTGATTGTGGAAGGGGACAACATAGTGGTCAAGTACCCCTACTCTCAACTCTTTGTACCACAATTGGGGCAGTGTCATCTCCTTAGCCTGGTATCCAGGTGAGAGGGGCATCCTTAATATGTAATATTGGCTAGACACTAGTACTACCCGATCTACAGTAACAGGAAGAGGAGGTTAAGTTTTTAATAAACTCATCTCATTACTTGAGCCCTTTCAAAAGGCAACACCTTACATGTAATATGTGTGTCCTTTATAGTGGAGGTCTTGGGTCCCAGAAGATGTCCACTCCTCCACCTGTGGCCTGGATCACAGGTAGTGTGTATGACGGCACTTGGGACTTACTGGGCATGTCCGGCCGAGGTTCTTACACCATGCCTCACGGTGAGCAAGGAACATCTGGGTTAAGATATTAATTCTATATACCTCCTCATGTGTTCATCCAGGTGCCTACCCAGACCTCACCATTCCTTGTACTAGTGTTATATTGGGCTAAGATAGTTAGTAAGTCTATATCTAGGTGTATACGTTCGTACAGTTACTCTGAGATTACAAGTCCAAGTGCTAATATTGGGTGTTTAGAGTTGCTATCTTAGGTTAAGTTAATTTGTAAGTCTATATTGCGGCTTATTTGTTCATCCTGTTCCCCAGCAATTACAATTACTGGCGCTAGTATTGAGTGTTAAGTACCGCCATCCTAGATTAAACTAGTTTGTATGTCGTGTTCTGGTTTAAGTGTGTGCTTAGAAATACCGCGTTAAATTTTTAAATAAATCTAATTTCAGGTCCAGAGATAAGTTATGTAAATTCTCCCATGTCTTTGCCAGCCACAGTCTGAGCCAAAAAGAACTTTGTGGAAAATGTTCCGGATGATTGGTCCCAGGTGTCAATCACCCGCAGTAATGTCATGCTCGTCTGCCTTCCTTCTCTTTTGTCAGCCAACAAGGTCGCTGGCCCCAAGAGGGGAGTGGGGGTAGGAAGTCCCTCGTGCCAAAAACAACCCCCCCTCTTTTCTTTTCATGAAGTAGGGGTAGTATCTGGTCCAGCTCCGTACGTTCAATACTAATTGGGCCGTGGTTTGTATTCTGATCGCGTATGTTTTGTCTGTTCGTCTCTAGCTAACTTTCAACTGTCCGCTCTATTGGTAGTCACAGACTCAGGGGCTGGAAACTGATGGTTACTATGTAGAATTCAACTCTTAACACCGCTGGTAGTCACATACTCGGGCGCTGGAAACTGCTGGTTACTATGTGG
>CABFWB010001574.1:0-17749 GCA_902151455.1 Timema bartmani
TCTGTGGCCACTGCAGGCTCTCGGTGGCCACTGCAGGCTCTCTGTGACTACTGCAGGTTCTCTGTGGCCACTGCAGGCGCTCGGCGACTACTGCAAGCTCTTTGTGGCTACTATGTAATTTTTTTGGCACCGTGTCCTACTACCCATTCGAGTTATACGCTTATGTACTAATTACGCCAGTGGTTTTTAGGGATTAGGAAAGTTATAACATAAAGGAAGTGCATCAGCACTTGCGTGGAGCGAGAGTAGAAAACCATTTATAGTAAACCACCCTCGGTACACCTGACCGAAATTTGAACCTCCATATCCCCTTCGTCAGTGGTTTAGTCTACTGTGAGAGTGATGCCTTATACCACATGGCCACCGAATCAAGTCTCTCTTTTATTCTTTACTGGTTAAAGTATATTCAAGTCGCAATTTGGTTTTGCTTATTTTACTATAAATTATATCATCCATTGCTTGGATGTATCACAGATTACAGTAGAGTAAATAATATGTTTTTATTATTTAAAAAATATATTTTTTTCCATATTTATATTTGCAAAAAATTTTTTTTAAGAAAATTGGAAAAATAAAAATGAGCAAAAAACATTAAAACATGAGAGCATAACATTTTGGATTTATATAGCAACTCAAATTGTAAAGTGTACTTGACAATAATTCTACTTTCACTGTAAGTCACGCAGTCTGATTGATCGGGCTCGCAAAATATTGCATTGCCTGTAATGAGTAAGTTGGGGTTCGAATCTTGGGCCGATTGAATTGAGGGAGAGCAAGTTAAAACATATGTATCCCACAATCTTTTTCCTACCTTCTCAATTATAATTGTAATGCACTTATAAACTATCCATTCCGTCGTTTGCACATGGATCGAGCGAAAAATAACCCTTATACTGTAAAAATGTGCTAATTAAAGACACAAAATTCACCGCCACTTTGTCATTAACTCTGTCCAGACTAGTCACATACTTAAACTACGCCCAATATCACCTCTGAGGGAACTTCAGGCCTTGTGTAGAAAAGATTTGTCTTCGCTTTCTCTGTCTGATATCTAGTGTAATAAGGTAGTGATGAGGGAGATATAATTTTGCAAAAGTGTACCCATGGTGAAAAACACACCTTAGTACACACAATCCCAAAATTCCCACTCGCCAGCGAACTAGACAAGATGATATTGACGCCTGCAGAGGCGGATTGTTAGCATTTCCAAATACCAAATTTGTATTTATTTGCAGTATTTAACCTACACTTTCTGTACCGACTGATTATATCAGTACTCGAGAATGTCTATGAGCGAGAGCGAAAGAGCTTACCAATTTTGATCGGGAAAGGTATTTATTACATACCTTCCAGGGTTCTTTTTCATGCCACAAACGACATGGGACCAACAGCTTTACTTCCCCTACGAAGGAAGTTGTGCTACAGATTTTTATCGCTCGAGAAAAATTTGTCAACTTAGGCTGGGTTTGAGCCCAAGAACATTGGATCCTGAGGCAAGAGATTAACCCTAAGACCACCTAGGTCACACACAAAATTATTTATATGTTATTTCTGTGAACCTTATTTTTGTTCTTAATGTTTAATCCTTGTTTGTTAATGTTGTGTAGTTTAATGAACGCATAGTCTTTCCTTTATTTGTACATACATTGATGATAATTAAAACTGTGTGCATGGGCTGTCACTTTGTTCAGCTGCTAGAAAGTTTTAATGACAGCGCCAACTTACAGTAGCCCCATGGCTTCTTTGGTGCTGACTGACAGTTCACAGCTGACTTCTGACAGTCAACAGTTAGGTATATACCTAAATTTTGACCGTCAGAAGTGACAGCTGCTGAACACACGTTTTTTGCAGATCATATGGTTCGGCGTAGGGATACATAATTTGGTCTGGTAGCTTTTCAAAGCCGTCAGCTGTCAGTCAGCACCAAAGAAGCCATGGGGCTACTTTACCTTACCGAGTTTGTTGGAAGTGCAAGTTTAGATTTGGATTGTTCATGTATCCTGTCAAAGTTCATTAAATACTGTCTGTTGGCTTGAAAAGTATGGTTGACAGTCTTGACTAGCCTTTTAACGAAATTCAAGACACTTGAAATATTTATTCAAGCGATAGGTCAATCTATTTGTAATATTTTCATTTTCTTTTATGAACAGTGAGAGAAAAACATTTTGATATAGACTTTTTAATAATTTATTTTTTAATTATATTATAACAGCTTAGTTAGGTTACGAGTACAGAGTTCAAAATTTCAACTCCAAGGTGGCAATTTTCATACGTCACACCAAACCATTGACACGGCATTTCAAATTATTTCCACTACTCATTTGTTTTGTTTTTTAGTTTGCATAGACATTAATTTTATTTGTATCAAACTTAACTCTACCAAATGAATGTACACTCAGTTTACTTTGTCAGGCTTCATCTTCACTATGGTTCTATCATATGAGCTACACCATAGTGCCTCGGTCCCGGCACAGATCTATCTGATTGCCAAACCCTTCCTTCACCTCTGACAAGATATGTATTAATCACAACTTGTAGAATGTGTGGAATGCCCAGACCTCCACCGTGGTTCGGATTCCACGTTAAACTGTAGGTCCTCCATTTCATCTCACAATCACCCTACCATTACACATTAACGTAAGTGTGTACAACCCGAACGGGTAGCAAGATGAGGTGATAATAATAATAATAATAATAATAATAATAATAATAATACACCATAGTGAAAACAAGCCAAGATAAGCTTGCTACCTTTCGGGGTAAACAAAATGTGGCTTTCAAAAATATTTACTAAATACTATATTTATCCACACAAATTTATTTAGCAAAGTTAGTACAGTGAGTAACCCAAGTTGGTGGGGTTTTTTTTGTATAAAATATTGATTACACTTGAGTTTATTAGGCCAGAGTTAACACCTTTAATTAATTATATATTTGTTTGATTTCCTATTTTGTTTTTGTAACAGTTCGTTTTTTTTTTCTTTCAGAAGCCATGTTGACCATTGATCGATAGAGACCCCAGTGTTGGCGGGACTATGGGTGGAAGAAAAGAGCCGCTCTCTGAGGATCTGGCCTTAGCCTCGGATGTGTTTGACAAATTCTGCAATGCTCCCACCTTGAAGCTCATCCTTGGTCATTATCGACATATGTGCGAACTTTTACGCATCAAACCTACGCACTTTCCAAACTTCTATCCTAAGCTAAAGGTGAATAATTACATTTACATTTTTTACATTTGAGGAAGTACAATCTGCTACTCTTATCACGCTACCGATTTAATTCCTTTGATGTTTTATAATACAACACATACTATTTTATTTTCAATGTTTATAAGATGTATTTTAAAAATTTGGCAATATTAGCCATTGAAATCTGATCTAATGCCCTTATAATATATTCACTCTTAACATTTTTAAAACGATTTACTAATACAAATGGGTATGAGGTGCTCATGGCACCCAGGGCGATCGCCCCGCTCACCCAACCCCAAGCCCTCTTATGGCGGCCCTGAGTATTTCTTTAGTACTTGGTGGAACTGCACTATCAATATTTTTTTAACACTGCAGCTTAAAACCCATCCAGGCTATTCACATTTAAGAGCGTTTGTCACCGCAGGCCCAACTCAGCTCCCGACTCGCGTGAGGTATTATGGGAGTAAAAGGGAAAAGAAAATACCTACGATGTGACAGAAATGTGTGCATTGCATTCGTGTTTGAATGATTACTCGACATTCTCCGCGGTGACGATGGGGGACAAAGCGACAAAGTTTCTTGTTAATAACTACAGTATGTCTCTATTATGACAGAATGAAAGATTTGTGTACAGTGCTTATCTGTGAAGCCATTTTAAATGATCAAAAAACGGCCTTTTCAATGCAGTTTATGTCCAGATATAATTTAATATCTCACAATTCTCAGTGTTAGGAACTTCTATTAGTTCTTTATCTCCATTAATGTTTAATCAGAAATGATCCACGTGCAATAGTGTTGATGTATATTTACTATTTCTGGCCGACTGTATCACAGAGTTGATTGGCATCTGATTAATGGGATATGGACATGTATAAAATTGAGAGGAAGTGTGCCCTTATTTGCATGGAGGAAACATAACCCTCAGGTCACATGGTCTGGATTCGAACCTCGACATTCCTGTCACCAACAAGCCAGAATAAACGAGCTTGGTGTTTAGTCCGCATGCTGCTGATGTTCAATAACTTTAAAGACCATAAAAGATCTCTAAAAATAATTCGCCCATAAACTTAGGACTTGCACCAATCTTTTACAAATTCTGCACTGATTACTATCCAATTAAAAAAAACATTGCAATACATTTTTTAGGTTTGACTTATGTTTACCCAACCATAAGTTCTCATAAAACATTTAAATGAAGAAATAACTCTTTAAAAAATCAGATTTAAAAGTCTTCACAAGACAAAAATTATGCTTATGTCATCAAATATACAGAGAAAATAAAGTGTGATGTTTTTTAATGAAATATTTACATTAAGTGCAAAGTTTAATGAAAATTAAATCTATGAAAAAATACTCTTATTTGTATACACTCTATAAAAATGTGACACAAAACTAAAAATTAAACTTGATTAAATAATGATAAATAGTGAAACAAAAATTTAAAAAAAATCTTTTCCAGATATTTAATATTTACAACTAATTAAGAATTTTTATTATTCATATTATTTCATTTTCTTGCATTTTTCATTGTGTGGCGGAATCATCTATTCCTCTTTTCCCCAAGAAAATGTGGTTGCATTTCCTCAAACATTTACTTTCCCCATCCTTAATACGTATATTGTTGCAAATATTTACCAAACAATTGACGAGATATGTCGGTTCTGCAGATAAAGATATTTAGAGTTTTGTGACATACAAATTTCTCAAATTTTATTCTCTTCAGTTCTAGACTGCACTAAGTTGTATGGAAAATATGTTCAGCCTATATAATTAGTTGACTCATATTTGTTAAAATATAAAATATTAATATTAAAATTTTACATAAACCAAATAATTTATTAAGATTTTCAAAATTATTTCTAAAACTATGTATTTTCTGTTGCAGTCCAAACTCCGCTCTTGGAAAGCACAAGCACTTTGGACTAAGTTTGATAAACGGGCAAGTCACAAATGTTACAACAGGGGGAAAGCATGTCCAAATACAAGGGTAAGTTTCAACTTGATACGCATTCAGTTTTAAGTTTGTAAGGTTGTATAATGTTTGATCATGGATAGGTCTAGGATGTTTATGGCCTTAAGAATCGTGAAATATGCATGTGAAAACGCCCTTAAAAATATCAATATATGACCTGAAAATTAACAAATATGCCCTAAAAATTTATTTTAATGATGATGGATATTATTAAAAATATGCCTTAAATCAAGGAAGTTACTTGCAGTAAAATAAATTAGCCAACAAATACTTAATTACTTATCTGACAAACTCACAACCAATTCACAGAAAGATTCTAAAGATAACTAGAAGAGAATTTACAATATAAAATTTGAAGCACGAGAGAAATTAGAAATATCAGTTATTTAAATAATTTTAATCGAAATATGACTTTATGCTTCTCAAACTGTGGAAATATGACTTAAAACTGAAAACTTCTCAAAATATGCACTTTAATGCAAAATAAAATGTTTATATTTGGAGTCAGGGTAGCATAAAAAATGTGTATAGCTTATTACACATTAAATTGGAGGTGAAATTAAAAATATGATATGTCACAAACATCCGAGCCCGAATCATGTCTATAACATTATGTAATATTCTATTATGATTTTTTTGTATTTATATCAGCATGTATATCTTGTCCTAGTTTTACCTTATTAATAAACTTTTTTTTTCAAGCTTATATCTTTACTAATGAACTTCATATTTTAAATTGATTTAAAAAAAAGTTCTATGTCACCAGTCCTCTATTTTTAATAATTTAAGGATATTGAGTAAATGGTTGCCAGTTCAGAGTGGCCACTCATGGAGGAAAACTGGAAATTATGCTAGAATTTTGAGCACCGAAGGGAAACGGGGACCCGGCAAAAGAGCTTAAATTTTGATGTTTGTCGGGAATTAAAAAATGTTAAGAGTCTTTATCCAAAGGCGTAATCAAACTAAGATGTACAAATTTTCTTAGTTTCACTTTTAAATTAGATTTTCAGAAAAATCACATTACTTGACATAACTACCATGCGTCTATCTAGTTAATAATTCAGAAGGCCATCCAATTTTCACAAATTTGAGGGATTTCTTCTAATAGTTTCTAGAGACATTTAACATTCCATAAATTTTCAGGTAAAGGATCGCTCTAAGTAGCTTCTAGGGGCATTCAAATTTCAAAAATTTGCTTGAGGAGGATTGCTCCAAATAGCCCGTAGAAAAGTCTTAAGTTAACAAAAAATGTCCATAAGAGGACCACTTTGGATGGGTTATAAGGGAATCCATTTTTATAACATCTACCAGAGGAGGGTCTTCAAACCCTCTCTTTGATTGGGGGTAAGAGAAGAGCTTTTTATTTATTTTTTAAGTTTTTTTTGCAAATCTCCCTTCCCCCTAACCACTTTCTAAAAATAAGTTTTCGCCGCCTATAGTTGTTATAGCACATTTGTATTCAGACTACTCTTAATTTATTTACTCTCTATTTGTGGTTAGACACAAAATACAAGTAATATAATACTCCAGACCTTAAAATAAGTGTGATAAGAATATAAAATAATTTTATGACCTTAGCCATTTTTTTAGGCTGGAGGGAGTAGCTCTCCCTGTAGTGGCTCATGACAACGTCTCCCAAAAGGAGATAGGATTTTTTTTTTAAGCAAAGACCCGTCTTGAAATAGTTTTAAGTGTGTTCCAAAACATAATCGAGCTTGTACTGTGATGAATTTGGTAAGAGTACATTGATTTACTGGCTTAGACTTTGGGTAGAAAGACTTTTTTTAGCGCCATGTCTTACAACCCATTCAGGTTATACCCTTTTATACTAATTACACAAATGGTTTTAGGGATTAGGAAGGCTATGTTTTGAGGACGCGTACCTACATTTGTGTAGAGGAATAGTGTGAAACCATTTAGAAAAAACCACTCTCAATATATCTGACCGAGATTTGAACCTTGATCCCCGCAGTTATCGGCAGTCTAGTCTATTACAAGAGAACCGCGCTAGACCGTGCGGCCACCAAAGTGGGTAACATTTATTATTAATTACTCAATCAGAGGAACAGCCTTTTAAAAAGATTGAGAAAATAATTTTATTTTACTAGGAAAACCAGGAATTACGCTAGAACTTTATTCTAAAAATTGAATATAACTTAATAGTGTTACAATAAAATTTTACTTTTAGTTAACATCTTAAATGTATTCCATTTACATATGAAAAAGGGAGAATTTAAAAAAAATTTAAAAAATCCTCATGCTTATAAACATCTTTGTTCCAGGTTCTGGTAATCGGTGCGGGTCCGTGCGGCATGAGGGCTGCCATCGAGGCCCAGCTATTGGGAGCCAAGGTGGTGGTTGTGGAGAAGAGAGACCGCCTCTCCCGCAATAACGTCCTTCATCTGTGGCCATTTGTTATCCATGATCTCAGAGCTCTCGGGGCCAAGAAATTCTTTGGGAAGTTCTGCGCCGGAGCCATAGACCATATCAGTAAGGGACTGCTCTTGTTTTTTTGTTTATCTCTATGAACATTGTATTGTTAAGTAGGCTAACTATAATTATTATGTTGATTCAGAAAAGGTTTTTTTTCCAACTCTTATTTCATGCAAAAATAAACAACAGCAATGTTTAACAACAGGTCCCACCATGTCCTCTTAACCTCACCTCTTTGTATTCACCAGAGAGGAAAATACTTACTAAATAAGGCTGCCACTCAGCAGGAAAAGTGGGAATTTAACAAAATATTTTTAAAAAACACAAAAATATTTGTGAATTTGGGACAGCTGCAAGTTTTAAATAGAAGGCGTGGATTAAAAAAAAAGCAAGTGTTGGTTAGAATACGTATCTTATCCCCTTCCCCCACCCACGTTGCTCCCGCCATATTGAAATGTGGGTTTGCTTAGCAACTAATTAAATTTACCCATCAAGGTCAAATCATCTTGTTTTAAACACTAATGAACATCGTTTTACTAAGTGTTAATTTTATGAAGAATAAAATGTCATTTCTCTACACAAGTTTACATTCTAGTGTTTGGGAAAATGGGAATTTTGTATTAAGAAAATAGTGGTAACCCTGGTAAAGTAAAAATACTATTTTTGCTATATTTGGCACCTCATTGCTTTTATAAAATATTGAGATACATATATATAAATTAAGAATTAATATCCAGAGCTATTATTTATGCTTATTAGTGGGAATTACTCCATATAGATATCATATTCTGAAAATTGAAAAATGACACCTGGACACGGGAGGTCCCGGGTTCGATTCCCGTGTCCAGGTGTCATTTTTCAATTTTCAGAATATGATATATATAAATGTTGTATAACCAAGATTTATGCATTTCTCTTTAAAATCAGGGATTTTAAATAAAAATAAAACATTTTTGAGTTTAAAAGTATGCCAAATATTTTGAAGGGACATTTATTTCAACCTTTCTTTAGATATAATTATCATAAATGGGCAACATTACTTTATATACCTTGTCTCTGGAGTGTTGGCCTATTTGATTAACACTTTGTTCTTTCTCATATATTTGCTTGGTTACATTTTTTTTTTTTAAATCAGCTATAATTCCTTTTTGTTTTGTTCATCAGGTATTCGACAACTTCAATGTCTTATGTTGAAAATAGCTTTATTGCTTGGTGTGGAAATTCATGAAGGTGTGGGTTTCGAAGGGTTGGTACCTCCACCTGAAGACCAGAACAATGAAAGTAGGTGATGTTAATTTTAAGGCACTGTCTTGTGTTTTTATTACTTTAGATCATTTAAATTGGGAATCTATCATATTTTGTTTTGTAACAGTTGTGTTTTAAAATGAAACAAAATTGGGGAAAAACACTATCTATCAAAAATAATGAATGGGGTTTCAATTTGGAAAATGTAAAAATATTATAATTGCCATTTGAACAGTAATTTTGGTTAATTGTCTAGCACGTTCTATAAAACATTTTGCAAAGAAAAATCACATCTTTTATTTAAAAATTATGAAGATTTAATTCATCACTTTTTTAACATTTGTGTTTTAAATTAATATTTTAGCTTGAATTTTTTTCTTTAATATTACATATTGTTTTTAAAATTGTTTCTCTAATGTCAAAACACATCAACATTTATTTATGTAATTCTTACTGTCTCACAGATAAGATTCACAAGCAAGAGCCATAACCGAATTTTAGACTCGTCTTTTATTAATATTTTTAATCATTTAATATATCTGAAATAAAACATAAATCGTTTATTGAGTCTCGAATTAATTCTATTTTTAAAAAATACTGTAAATTGGGGCTACTTTGACACAATATTTTGGATATTTTCATGTAAAACCCCAGGTATTGTTAAGAATCAAACAATTTTTGTTTTACTTGTATAGGGCTCTAATACACACAAGATGTGAATGTTTGTTTTATTTTTGGGCTCATGGGGTTTTTAACAAAATATAAAAAGTGCATGCGCGCTAGTGGGGCTACTATGATACACTCGTTTGAATCAGTAATAACTGTAGTAGTAGTATGAATGAGGACAACTTTGACACATTCAATACAAAGGTGGGGCTGTTATGAACACATTGGAATAAAAATCTTTTGAGTTAAATTATTTTCAGTGACGGTTACGGTCCATTTTCTCCGCTAATGTCTAAAAACTTACATTGACCTTTGAAAAAATCATATATCATTAGGAAATAGGTTTAGATAGTCCTATGCATTAAGTACGTTTTTAGTAGTAAAAGAGCTGTATTACATTGAAAAAAATATCTGAAAATATAAGTGATACACAAAAAATTCACTCTCTCAAGGAAAATGCTTAAATTTTTGGCCTCACTAAAATGACCTGTTTTAACAAAATAAACACTATCATGAAAACTAAAGGTACCTAATAATGTTCTTCAAATGAACCACTAGGAATTACTGTCTTTTAACAGGAACTACTGCATATTATTCACTGAAATCTTTATAGTTCCAGGCACCGAGCTTACACCTGTATTTGTGCACCATGTTCAGATACACTAAAAAACACAGTAATAATCTTTTTAAAACTTCACTATTACACTTCACTGTTCATTTATACAACAGAAAAAATAATATCTTCCACAAAAATAAATTTTTTCCCCAATAAAGTGTGTGTTCATAGTAGCCGCACTTTTGCGAAAAAATTACCACTTTGTAAACTTTTGGTAAAATTGTTTATTTTCACATAGTTAAAAAGGTATCCAATATACCAAATAATGATAATAAACCAGGCTACAAGATGTAACACATGACCTGGGCACATAAAAATTACAATGAAAAGAACACAATTCACACTTTACATTGTTGCCATTGGACAAAGAGATAACGGCTGCCTCTTGAAGAAAATCCATTGCTACCGCCTAATCCACCGACCTAGGTTTCATTCTATCGGAACTCATCAGGAGGGATTGTGAAACGAGCAACGCAACTTTCTAAAAAAAAGTAAACCAAAAACCACAAAAGGGAGAGGCAGCCATTACCTCTTTGTCCAGTGGCAGTAATGTAAAGTGTGTACTGTGTTCTTTTTGTTGTAAAAGCAATTTTTTTTACATGTTTCTATCCATCGTTCTTGTACCTTCTTCCAAATTTGTATTAATAACTACCTCAAAAAGACAAAAAAGAGGTTTTCCTTAAAGAGATGTGTTCTTTTAGTACTAAGTTGTGTTTTGCCTGCAGAAATCGGCTGGCGGGCGGAAGTGAGTCCTCCAGATCATCCTGTTTCTCAGTACGAGTTTGATGTCCTCATCGGAGCTGATGGCAAGAGAAACACTCTCGAGGGTGATTTATTTTATCTTGATTACTACTCTCTACTCTTATAATTGAATGAGCCAACAGTATCACAGCGGCCGCAAGGTCTAAGGCATCACTCTCGCGGTGGAGTAGTCTACTGTTTACAGGGAGATCGAGGTTTGAATCTTGGTCAGGTGTTCCGAGGGCGGTATTTCCAATATGGTTTTCCGCTCATCCCACACACAAATATGGGTACACTTCCTCTAAATATAGCCTTCCTAATCCATAAAACTGTCATCGTAATCAGTACATAAGCATACAACCTGAACAGGTAGTAAGACTCGGACCCGCCTCGGTGGCGTAGTTGGCTAACGCACTTATTTCGTGAAGAGCCAGTCTGCCGAGGACGGGGAAATCGAGGTTTGAATCTCGGTCAGGTGGACTGGGGGCAGTTTTTCCTAAATGTTTTTCCACTCTCCCTCCACGCAAATGCAGGTTCACCTCCTCTAAATTCAACCTTCCCAATTCCTAATACACTAGCTTAATTAGTACTTAAGCGTATAACCCGAACGGGTAGTAAGATGCGGTGCTAAAAAAAAAGAAAAGTAAGACTTTGTGCTAAAAAAAATTAAATTAGTTGAAAAATAACTTTTGGACCTGCGCTAAATCAAAGGTCCCAGGCTTAATTCCCGTGTTCACGTGTCAATTTTCAATCAACTTAAATTATTTTCATTGAATTGTTTGGTATTCATGAGTCTTGTCTGTCCTCATAAATACATGGATTTATGTGTGGCCATTTGCTTAAAAAGTGACATGAAAGGTTTCCAGAGGAAAGAGTTTCGAGGAAAGCTGGCCATTGCGATCACAGTCAACTTTATCAACCGACGCACTAAAGCTGAAGCGCGTGTTGAGGAGATCAGTGGTGTGGCTTTCATCTTCAACCAGAAGTTCTTCAAGGACCTGCTCGCTGAGACTGGCATCGACTTGGAGAACATTGTTTACTACAAGGATGAAACTCATTACTTCGTCATGACAGCCAAGAAGCCCAGCTTAATAAACAAGGGAGTTATCATCAAGGTCAGTGCCATACTCGATATTTTCACAATTCGCCTCCCCCTCTCAGAAGTAAAAAGTGTTGTGAGGTTCTTAAAGATTTGTAAAATATTTGGAAGAATGTACAGGAAAGGTGAATAGAAACATATAAAAGGGATGAACACAATATGGCTTTTACAATGAAAAGAAGAACACACTTTACATTGCTGCCACTGGACAAAGAGGTAATGACTGCCTCTCAAAGAAATTTGAACATTAATGCCCAATCCCCTGACCTAGGTTTCCTTCACAACACTGAACATATTAAAATATTAAAGTTATTTTTCAAACAAAAACCATCACTTTTTTTTAATAACTTTGAAAAAGTATTGTTAATTTTTGGAGTTAAAGTTATCTTTAAATTAAATTTTCGAGCTTTCCTCACTACCCCTAGGTTTTGTTTTACAAGTCAGTTATATTTTTAAATAGCCTATCTGCTTTTTGTTTTTAGTATTTTCTTAATTTGCACAACAATTAAATTTTAAACATTTCTTTAAAAAATAATAATGTAATCAAGTCTATTAGATTCCATACTACATGGAAAAAAAAACTATTTTTATTATTCTGTACCCATTCGAAAGTTTGCTATTCAATTCTATTATTTGATTCAAAATTCAAAATAAAGTCCTAATCTCACACTTCTAATGTTTGTTATTGTTAGGGATTTGTGTTTAACGGGACATAACAAACTAGTTTCTACATCTTTTGGTGTGTTGTAATCTGTATTTATTATAGAACAATTCGGTCACAGGAACACACTAAAAAGTCTTTTATTTGATACCACCAGCCTCGCTGGCGTAGTAATCTAATGCGCTGGCTTCGTGCTGAGCTAGACTGTCGAGGACAGGAAGATCGAGGTTTTAATCGCACTCGGGTGAACTGGAGATGGTTTTTCCTGTATGGTTTTCCACGTAAATGTGGGTTCACTTCCTCAATATTCAACCTTCCCAATTCCTAACCCATTAGCCTAATAAGTACTTAAGCATATAATACGAACAGGTAGTAAGACTTGGTGCAAAGTATTATTATTATTATTATTATTATTATTATTAATTTTGATATTTTATTTTTTAGGATTTCCAGGAGACCGCTAAACTACTTGCCTCTGAGAATGTGGACAAAGATGCGCTCCAGAAGTACGCTCGGGAAGCGGCAGACTTCTCCACCAACTACCAACTTCCTGATTTGGAATTTGCCGTGAACCACTATGGACAGCCTGACGTCGCCATGTTTGACTTTACCTCTATGTTTGCCGCAGAGAATGCCAGTCGGGTGATAGAACGACGGGGGCACAAGCTACTGCAGACACTTGTCGGAGACAGCTTATTGGAGGTGAGTCCTAACACAGGGGCACAAGCTACTGCAGATACTTGTCCGAGACAGCTTATTGGAGGTGAGTCCTAACACAGGGGCACAAGCTACTGCAGACACCTGTCCGAGACAGCTTATTGGAGGCGAGTCCTAACACTGAGGTACAGGTTACTGCAGACACCTGTCCGAGACAGCTTATTTGGGGTAAGATATCAACCACTCTTAAATATTTGTTTTGTAGTGTCAAATGGATTATATAAGAAAACAATAACTTTTAAGTGTTTTATGTGTTTTGTATGTGTCTCTTTATATGAAAAAGTAATATTTCTGAAAATTAAAAAGGTGTAATAACTGTGGAAGTGAGGAAGTGCTAAAAGTGAGAGAAGAGATGAAGAGAGAAGTGTGTTTGTTCAGAAGGGGATTGATGTAAACGCCGAAAATTACACGACTATGTGTTTTGTTGTGTTTTAATTGTGAACTTTGAGGCCTACAGTTTTCTGTGAAGGGCTTGCCCTGCTATCTTCTTTTCAATATTTAATTAAATACAACCGTTTGGTGCCATTTTCCCCTTGAAAACCATTAGGCAATAATTTATTTTACCAAGCTAAATTAAATTTAAAAAATTTATTTGAAATAAAACTTTTTAGTGAAAAAATAAATAAATAAAAATTTTTGCACACTCATTTATACTATTTATTGACCGACTTTAAAGAAAAATACTTTCAAAATCAATTAAATATTTAATTGGTATCGAGCTGAGTTTTGTTGTAGATGACAAAGATTGCTGCACGGACTTTGATTACTCATAGCTATGTTTTTTTTATATGTATAGCACCACGTCTTACTACGCGTTTGGATTATCTACTAATTACGCTAATGGTTTTTTTAATGGATTTGGAAGGTTATATTTATAGAAAGTGTACCATATGAGTGGAGGGAGAGTGGATAACTATTTTGGATAAACCAACCTCTGTACACCCGACTGAGATTCAAACCTTGAACTCCCCATTATAGACGGTCTAATCTACTGTGAAAGTAGATTGTTGGACCACGCTGCCACCGAAGTGGGTCATATCTAGGTTTTCCTATGCTCTCAAGTATTTTCCTCAAATTCATCACTTTAGTGTTCTTTCCTTGGCCTAGGTAGTTGATTCAAGTCACAGAGAGCCTGAACTGGCATACGAGGGCAAGACAAAAGTTTATTGTTTGAACGGCTTAAGATTATGAGTGGTTATGATGAAAACCCTCTTCCATTCCCTATAGATATGTTCTCTATCTTAGGGTGTCTTCCGGCCACCAACTAGGATTGTGCGAAGTACACTTATTAAATCCAATCAAAGTAAAAAATGGCGTCAAACAGTTGTATTAAACATTGCAAGGCCTACACAATTTACCAGAAAACTATAGGCCTCAAAGTTCACAACAAAACACGTCATAATGTAATTTTTTGGGTACGTCAGACACCTTCCTCTGCTGTAAGTTTAAAAGTAATAAAATAATTTATTCAAATCACAACAAGAAATCTTGTTAATTAATGTCCAGCTTTTTAATTTTATTGGGGTGGATAAAATATGGAAAAAATAAAATTTGAACTGTGAACAACCGCCTCGTGTCCAAATTCAATTATGAAATGTTATCAGTTTGTTCTTATTGGTGTCAAAATTGTCAAAAAGTATTACCATTTGGCTTTACTATTATGGTAAAAAAATTTTTATCTAAGGCAATCACAAATATACCTAGTTTTAGCTACTCTATTTTTATTAAAGAGGTTTTTTTTTTCACATAAGAAAAATATTAACTCCAAAATTAGGGCATTTTAGCTTTCTACCAAATCAATTAGTACACATTTGGAAGAAGGTATAGGAAAGGTGGATAGAAACACATAAAAGGAACGAACACAAAATGGCTTTTACACTGAAAAGAACAACACAGTTCACACTTTACATTGCTGCCATTGGACAACGAGGTAATGGTTGCCTTTTGAATAAAATTGATCGTTACCGCCCAATCCCCTGACCTAGGTTTCATTTTATTGGAACTCATCAGGAGGGAGTGTGAAATGATAGTTATAAATACGTCTTTATTACTTAAAATTACCAAACTTATGGCGACTACTTACGTGCACCACGATGGGCTACAATAAAATTATTGTAATTATTTTGTGAATATTGCAATTATATTATATGCGCAGTGATTGTGCTCCAAATTTATTTAACTGTTGTAATGTCCATTACGCCATGTTCTTCTGAGACATGCTCCATCGGTAGTTTAATATAAATTATTTCAATTGATCCGCCTCGGTGGCGTAGTTTATAATGCTATGCGGATTGTTTGTCCCGCGATTGAGCACTAATTAAATTGATACGGTTTAATATTGGTATTTATAGCCCCGTGATCGAGCGCCAATTATTACGATACAGAATTAACATGCCCCACGTTGGGCGCCAATTTATAATGCTATGCAGATTGTTTGTCCTGCGATTGAGCACTAATTAAACTGATACGGTTTAATATTGGTATTTATAGCCTGGTGATCGAGCGCCAATTAAAATTGTTACTGTTTAATTAGCTGATATTTGCCCTGTGATCGAGCACTAATTAAATCAGTATGGATTGTAATCGTGATAATGCCCTGTGATTGAACACTATCTATAACGATATTAAATAAACAAGACTTTTGATGTTGCATACGGTTTATTAAGATTTTTAACCTTCAGTACAAAGATATTATATGAAATGATACAATTTTCGTTGAAATACAGATTATTTTATGTAAATTTACTCGCTAACATTTTCTGTGTACTCTTTGGATTTAAGTTGGTGGCACTCTGCATGTTCATACGCACAAGTGACTTATATATGACCTACTCCTTGCCTATAGGACCCCTTGTCTACATGTCAAAACCAACTAATAGAAAGACTCCTGTGAATACGATGTTGTGAAGGCTGGCCAGTGTCATCAGATCTTTTCAATACTACGGAGTTGATAAAAAAAAGTTTAATGAATTACATTGACATTAATTCTGAAAACGCGTGATTTTCCATGGATGAAGTATTAAAAGGACACTTTACTTATAGCACTTTAAAGAAAATTACACTTCATCCATGACTTTTTGAATATTTTAGAGGGGTCCAAAACAGTATCATTGCAAGTTAGCTAACGCGCTAATTTCATGTTGAGCTAGAATGTCGAGGATGGGGAGATTGAGGTTCAAATCTCACTCGGCTGAACTGGGGGTAGTTTTCTCTAAATGGTTTTCCACTCTCCTTCCATACAAATGCGGGTTCACTTCCTTTAAATTCACCCTTCCCAATTCCTAACCCATTGGCCTAATTAGTACTTAAGCGTATAACCCAACAGGTAGTAAGACTATTATTACCCTAAAACACTTCTTAATTTACATTTCTTTATTCAGGCATATTTTTAATTCTGAAAATAATGAATTATTCTCTAAATAAAATACTACGACATTTTTATACAAAGATTACTTAGATATATTAGATCTTGCCAAACCACGTTCTCACAAGTGAAGTTTCCAGCACAGAATGATGTTTTCATTTGTATGGACTTCCCTTCCTTTAGCGGGACTTCCTCATCCCGAGCAAAGGAGTATGACATCATTATGGAAAGTTTTAAAAGCTGATTATAGGAAAAGATAATACCATGAAATAAACACAGCGCTAGTGTGGTGTGGCTACCAAATAGAATAATATAAAGAGTATTTAAATTAAATAAAACAAAATGGCTCTATAGATGGATAGAAAATTATACCACAAATGAAAATAAATACTTAAATTTTGAAAAAAATATGAAATAGAAGAATTAGAATTATTATAAACTGATGGTAACAGTGGTAGCCTATATAGTCCCAGCCCCTCAGAGATAAAAACAGGGGGGTTTGTTCCGGAACCCCTTTTTGTTCACTACAGTGTTTCCAGGTTTATCTAATGTGTGTGTGTTGGTGTGTGGCAGCCCTTCTGGCCAACAGGATCTGGATGTGCGAGGGGTTTCCTCAGCTCGATGGATGCCTGCTGGGCAATAAAGAGCTGGGGCTCAGGCCAAGCTTCAGTCCTGGAGGTGCTAGCGGAGAGAGAGTCAATATACCGCATCCTGGCCCAAACCACCCCCGAGAACCTGCAACGGGACTACAACGGATACACACTGGACCCTTATACTCGCTACACCAAACTCAACCATCGCTGTGTCATGCCCAGTCAAGTCCGCGGGTACTTTGACACAGATGACCCCGCTTTCTTTGAAGAGCCCCTCGACTCCACACAAACCCTTCCCTCCACACAAACCCTTCCCTCCACACAACCCCTTCCCTCCACACAAACCCTTCCCTCCACACAACCCCTTCCCTCCACACAACCACTTCCCTCCACACCACCTCTTCCCTCCACACCACCTCTTCCCTCCACACAACCCCTTCCCTCCACACAA
>CABFWB010001574.1:23929-37632 GCA_902151455.1 Timema bartmani
GATTGTTTTTTTTTTTTTTTTTTTTTTTTTTTAGTGATCTGAGTATCTCATTAATTGTTAGAAACCTTAGCTCAATCAATAGCCTGTCTGTCTACTCTGAGCTAAGGGTCCTGGGTTCAATTACTGGCATGATCGAAAAATGTATCATTGGTGAAATGTGGGCTTACCCTTTAACATTGATGAATTAATGGCCGGGGACTGGATGTTGTGTCTGTCCTAGTCTTAAGTTGGATGATACGGCATATGAAGCTACGGCAAACCTAGCAAGCCAGTAGTGGAAAATATATGGCTTGAATAAAAACTGACCACAGGTTGGAAACAGTCATGGATGAGAAGTTGTAGCCTACATAAGAAGGATGAAGTTGAAAAACACTGGCTTAGTACGTCCAACACAACGACTATTTATTAAAGGCTAGACTTCATCTCCAACCTGACTTATTCAAATTTTATTTAAAATGACACAGGCTTGGGATTGCTTGCTTAGTAATTTTCTGAGAAACCTCACATTTTTTTTAATAAATTGTTCTCTTTTAATTTGTCGAACATCAGTAAACTTTTATGCATGTGTTTTGTAGAAACTGATGGAAAAAACTAATGAAATTATATTTGATTGTTTTTCTTTTTCTTTTCACAACATTAGATTTTGAATTTCAGTTTAGTCAATTTTCTTATGTGTGTTTGTTTGAAACTATTTTTCATTAACTTAATAAGAGCATGATTTTAAAAGCAGTAAATGTGTTTATATGTGTATATTATTATTATTTTGCAATTCTCAGATACCATAATTCACTATGCATAAAAATCTTTTATACAAAGTTTATAAAATATTTATTCCCTCATGTAAATTCTGGCTTAAACAAATAAATGAAAAAAGACACCCAAATTCACAATATTTTTTAAATTTTGACATTCTAAGCTTGTCAAAACTTGAAAAATGTAATTTTTGAGTAAACACTTATTAATGTGAATAAACTCAGGAAATTTTAATAAAAACTTCAAAGGATACGTTATTCGGCTATTCCAAATAGGTTGGTTAATGTATACAATGTTACTGGACTACAAACAATTTTACTTCCATTCTAGAAAGTCTGTGATTTTGCATTGAGGTAACGATGTGTATTCCTTTTTTTTTTTAATCTCCTTTCTTATTTGCTTTCGTGGATAATATTATTTTCCTCAAAGAGTGTAAATAAGTTTTCTTTGAAGATTTATATGCAATAATTGCAGATATTAAATTATATTGTTGTCAGGTATTAATAAGATATTCAATTTTAATCTTTTCATTTGAATATACTCCAGATTCTCAAGTCCACCCGGACAGTCTCCTCCTCTGGTTGAAGAAACAAGTGGCCCAGTACAAAAACATTGAAGTGGAAGATATGACTCACTCCTTCAAGAACGGCATGGTGTTGTGTGCGGTCATCCATCGATACCGGCCAGACCTCATCGACTTCCATGTACTTCACCCAGACGATGTTGTTGTTAACAACCAGCTGGCATTTGATACACTGGAAAGGGAGCTTGGCATTCCACCGGTAAAAAAAAAAAATTACAATGGGTTGGAAAAAATTGGAGTTGTCATTCCTTTGGCTTCGAGTTTTGTCTTGCAAAGCTGACAACTATGTTTAAAATATGTTTCATACCAATCAAAGGATTAGTTGCATGTTTTCTATAATATACCTTGAGTTGTAGGGATAAGATTCAATTTTAATTAGAGATGGGAATCTTCGAATCCTCAAATCCACCGAATCATGACAAGTATTCAAAATTTGAGGATTTGGTGTTTTACTGGATTCGATGGTTGAATCTTTCCCCTCATAAATGAAGCATAATATTTTGAATTCAAAAATTACTTAATCAGGCCTATTTGAAAAGCACAACTTAATTCGTAATCTTTATTTTGTCGGACAAAAGAGATAAGCATGAATAATTTTTTTTATATATAATAATAATAATAATAATAATAATAATAATAATAATTGTTAGGTGTATAAAATCTAACGTGCCTAATATCCTACCCTCCCACATCTATGGGAAACTTTGACTCGATTGTTTCAGCGCATGCTCACTTCTGAAACTTTCACCTCACGAACAATCTTGTAAATATTTTAACGAACAAATTAAAACTCTTCAAAAACTGAAAATCAAAACTAGAATTACAAATAAACTCGAAATAAATGAAGCTAATTAGGGCTTTTTTCAAACAGAAATAAGAACACATTACACACAATACAAAGTCAGCCACCATGATGTATATGTTAAGACTAGCCAGAGTGATGATTCAATAAACATGGCTTAATTCTTACTACCCAACTGGTTTTAATTATCTACAACTATGCAAAGAACCCCAATTTATTTAATACGATCCATAAGTTAGATATTTTGTTGGGCTTCATGAAAAATAAATACTGTCAACAGTCAGACACCGATAAAACTGTTTATTTATGCCTACCGGCCTACGTAATGCATATCGATTCAGGTAATCTGATCACTTAGTAAGCACTATCAAGTTTTAACAATCAAATAATGACTTGCTAATTCAAAATTGGTTTTTAAATTGATTTTAACTAAGAGTTTATTATTTTTTTAAATATATTATTGAAGTAATTGTAAAAATATTCAAATGTAGTCCTGCCTAATAAAATGGGAATGAATATATTGCAAGAGTCGAGAAAATATTTGTGTTTTAAATAGAATGTATTCTCAGAAATCGATATATCACAAGAATCGAATATATTTCTTGTTTTCTACACAAAGATAGATAATAGATATAAAATAAAATAATAATAAAATATACTTAGGCATTATTGAGTTCACCATTTCCAATGTATGTTTAGTTGCTAAGCATGTTTTTTTGTTTGTTTTTTTAAATCTGTATTTTTATTTTTGCTTTCTCATTAAAATAAATTATAATCCTTTAATTATGATTAAAGTTGATTAAAAGGTAACTAGACCTAATCTGTTTGTTTATTTCACATGTTTTTTTAGAAACTTAACTTATTCTAACAACACTTTTAAAAATAACTAAAAGAAACTCAAGTTTTGATTGACTTTATTTTTAAACAATAATATGAGTCTAGATTGTTTAATTTGGCTGGATTTTAACCAGTATTTTGCGAGGGGTGGTTGGGATTGATTAAAATTGAAAGCATGATTGAAATAAATCTTAATTTACAGTTTAGGTCTATTTGTAAAGCATTTAAATTTCTTACCATTTGTTAAGATTCAGATTGGAGATTCGAAAATAAAATGTAAATTCGGATTCGAGAAATAGTGGATTCGACCCATCTCTAATTTTAATCAAAAGTTCTAAGAGGATTTTATTTTCAAATATAGTCCCCCAGTTCATCCTAAGACTAACCATTCCTCTTCCTTTAAATTCTCCCAAATCATCTTGTTTTATTATGTTATACACCTTAACCCATTCCCTGGCGCAGGCGTGGAACAATGCCTTTGTTTGCCCAAACATTCCCTCGTGCGGGTGCAAATCGATGTTTCATAGCAATAAGTTATTGTAATTCCATCCATCAATGAACCAGTGTACTTTTAGCCAGTCTGAATACTTCACATTGAAGCTGATAGATGGGGCTACCATTTCAATGCTATACAACAAATATGAATAAAGCAATAAATGAAAAAAATTAGTAGCGAAAATATGTGTCGGATATAAGTTTAGGAGTATAAAATGTCTGCCGGGTTTGCATAGATCGCTGTGCTAAACACTTGCCAGGGAATGAGTTAATTTGTTTTCAGTCAGTGCTTTCAAGTCATTTCTTAAAATTTATTTTTGTCTAGCCAGGAAATACATGTTCAAGTATTATAATATTGAATGCTCCAATATGTTTTTGTTTTTTTAATATTGCCTGCATATTACGCTGGTTTGTGTGCAGATGATGACAGGTCAAGAAATGGAACAATGTGAGATGCCTGATAAATTGACAATGCTGGCGTATCTCTCTCAAATTTACGACACATTCCGTGGAGAAATACCGCACATCAAACATCCAAAGTTGGTAAGTTGGACTATATCATGTTCTGATCATCCGGATGATTTATCTTTTTGTATGCTTTCACCCCGCTTTCCTGTACCTTCTTCCATAGCATAATTTACCTCAAATATCTTAATGTCAAATGACAATCACTTGAAGAATGCAATAATTGGCGGATTGATTTTCCCATAGTATGTTCTTAATAATATTTCTATAAAAGTGTTTTTCATATTGTCTGTTGCAAAAAGTTTTTTTTAAATTTGAAAATATTGTTTATCATTAGCATCATATCATCATCATCATCATCATTACAGTTTGCTGACACTGTAAGGGTCTGTCTCGAACATAAGTCTCCATTTACTTTTGTCCTCCCACCACCTTTCTTCCTCCACTACTCTCTCCACACTCCCTTTATCCACCTGTCCCTGGATCTTCCTCTTGGCTTCCATGACTGCCCCTCCATTTCGAGCACCCTCCTTAGCTATTTTGCTATTTGAAATTATAAACGGCAAAATATCTAGAAAAAAAGGATAATTAAGTCACATAACTTGCCTGTATGGGAATCAGGTTCCATGTTTGTGCCTGAAGCCTGGAGGCCGATGTCATCATCAACATAAACCGGGAACAAGCGTACCCTTTGCACATAACAAATAGATCAGTTTTTTGTAAAATTATATTTAATAATAAATCTTAAAAAAATCATGGTAAAAAGATAATTAAATGTATACATATCCTTCTCCCTTTCCCCCTCATGTCCATTTAATTGAATATCAAAAGTTTTTTCTTTCTAAATATTTGATCACAGTTCAAAATGGTTTGGAAACTATGGTTTTAAATAAATCCAAATTATTTTTCTTGAAATTCACTTTTATTAGGTATTTTGCACTAGAAAGTATTGTACTAATAATAACAAAAATGAAATTTCGGTATTTTTTTCAAAGATGCTTGTTGAGTTTTTTTTTAAAACTACTCTAAAACAAATCCCAAGCCAAATTTCTTGTTTGCGTTGCAGGATGAATCAGAAGGAAAGCAGTTGGAGTATATACCGATGATTCCAAAGTATGCCATAAAGAAAGCAGACCCTAGCAAGGAACAGATGGTACATCTCTTGGGTCGTATCACCTCACAACACCATCATAGGCCCAGCCCCGGGCGCAAACGCAACTCTACTGAGCGGGAACCTGCGGTGCCCAGTAGTCCGGCTCTTGCGGGGGGTGACAGGAAGGTAGACTCGTTGCGGCGGCCACGCAAACGACGCAGCACGGACAAAGAAAGAATGACGGCTGTAAGTTTTATTTTACTAAACCAGTATTTGACCCCTATTATTCTATGCCGACACATCTGAATTTATCTGTGTGTACGTTATTGATATTGTTTAGTCATTATTTGGTGCTATACTGTTTAGTTCTGGGTTAGTTTTTTTATTCAAGCCATATATTCTCCACTACCGTCTGGCCAGGCCTGTCGTAGCTTCATATGCCTTAAAATATAACTTAAATCTAGGACAGGCACAACATCCAATCCCCAGCCCGTTAGTTAATTCATCACTGTGAAATGGTAAACCCACATTTCACCAATGATACATATTTCGGGGAATCAAACCGACTGAGCTAAGGTGTAGGATTGCTATAGTATGTATAGTATTAAAAACAATGTAAAAATATCCAATACAAAATGGCAAAGATAAGTTCACAATAACTTTAATTTTTATTCTCGTTTGTTATGCATCTCAGGTCACCTTTATGGTGTATAAACTTTTGTATTTTTTCAGGAAAAAGAAATTCCTCATCCAGCCTACCGTTTTAAAAGGTTTTTTGGCGCAGTTTTTTTTATCGGGATATTTGTGATGTCTAAATTATTTGTCGATATCCCAGATGTTATAATTAATTAATTCAAATGTTTTAATTTTTCAATATTCAATTTTCATTAAAATTTTTCAAATTAATAATTTTCTTAGTGAAGCTTTGTTGTTGATTAGTTTAAATTAATTTACGCTAGGTGATGTAATACATTTTTTGTATCTATTAAATAAATATACTATTGATTGGTCAATTTTTGTGTACTTCACTTCTAAGCATTATAAAATACTAAAAATGATAGTAATTAGTGTTATATGTGGTTAATTAATGCACTTTACATGCCCGTGTTCTTAGCAAGATCTTAATTCTTAAAAAAGTTTTTTTACTCAAACTATTTATTTATTTATTTTAATAAATATTATTTAACAAATAATATTTATTTTAATAAATATTATTTAACAAATAATTATATTGATGCATTAAATAAATCCATCACAGCCCTAAAGTATGAGTGAAGAATGATCCTGGACACGGAAAGACTCCTGAATAGTTCAGTGGTTAGAGCTTTGGCGTACTAAGCCAAAGGTACTAGGTTTGGTTCCCATGTTGAGCTGTCATTTTTCAATTTAAAGAATATAAAAAATTATCTCTATAGTTTATCTGATTTTTTACTAATAATTATATATAATTTTTATTATTATTTTCCCCTCAAAATTACCATCTCATCTAGTTTTGTCTTCTGGCGAAAGGGAGGCTGAGGTTTGAATCTCTGCTGGATGTATTGTGAAGGTTTTTTCGAAATAATTTTACACTCTCTGTCCCTCACCAACGCATATAAAAAAAAAGTATAACAATACAAGTCAGCCTATAACCCGAACGGGTAGTAAGACACGGTGCCAAAGAAACCCAATATAAGTTGAGGTAGTTGCCTTTTAAACTGCACTTCTAGCCTCTTTTCGATGTTTAATTTAATACAACCGCTTTGCGCCACTTTTTCTTTGTTTTAAATTAGAGTTGGGTCGAATCCGCTATTTTACTAATCCAAATCTCCAATTGACCTCCAAATCCCGAATCTCTAATCCGAATCTTGGAAAAAAACTATGCATATAAGAGGAAATAAAAATACGGTAGAAGAATCGATTCTGAACAACCCCAATAAGCATTATTATAGCTGTAATACAAATTTCACTTGAAAAATTGAAGATTTTTTTTTTCCTTGTTTCAACAATTTGATACTCGGTACTCGTTAGCTGTCATTAGGAGAAACAATATTAGGAATGAAATTATCTGGGAAAGAGTAGGAGTACTGGGAGTACATGAGATAGTAGAGGAAGAAAGACTGAGATGGTATGGGCATGTAATTAGGATGTTGGAGTACATGAGATAGTAGAGGAAGCAAGACTGAGATAGTATGGTCATGTAATGAGGATGTTGGAGTACATGAGATAGTAGAGGAAGCAAGACTGAGATGGTATGGGCATGTAATGAGGATGTTGGAGTACATGAGATAGTAGAGGAAGCAAGACTGAGATGGTATGGGCATGTAATGAGGATGTTGGAGTACATGAGATAGTAGAGGAAGCAAGAATGAGATGGTATGGGCATGTAATGAAGATGTTAGAGTACATGAGATAGTAGAGGAAGCAAGAATGAGATGGTATGGGCATGTAATTAGGATGGAGAATGAGAGTATGCCAAAGAGAATGATGGAGATGAAGTATGTAGGGAAAATGCTGCAAGGGAGGGCAAGAAAGAGATAAGAGGTGCAGGTAACAGAAAGTGTGCAAGTGAGGCGAAGAATGGAAGAAATTAAAGGAGGATGAAAGGTGGAAGAATAAAGGAAAATGGAGGCATTTTACTAAACTGATCCAGCCACAAGCTGGAAACAGTTGATGATTATGATGATGATGATGCTTGAATCCTTGAATCTCAAATATCCTTAAGGATTTGAGGGTTCTATCCTTATTTTAAATTAACTTCTAAGTAACTTTTGAGTTTCTGAGCTGGCAACTAAAACACTTGTTGAAAGTGTTAGTACACCAACTTTGATGGTACTTCTTTATAATTTTGGTTGCGCAAATGTTGAGTTCGCAATAATCTGGATTTGGTGCCAATAACTTGGCCATTTGAACACTCCAATAAATACTACTTTTTAATTTATGGGGTTTGATCTTTGGGATACTTTTAACTTCAAGAAATTGAGTCAAATGGAGATAATTTGTGTAAAATAACGTATTTAGTTATATGATTCATATTTCATATTAATATTTACTGAATAATACTTATTAGTGGTGCAATAAATAATCTTTTGAATAAGTGTGGACTTAAGTAATAATAATTTAATTTTTCTTACCGTTTAATATATTTTATAATAGGAACACACAAACATGCAATTCCTCTTTTCTAGGAATATACTGATGCCTTTCCAGTTTGTATCACATGATGATTTATGCTGGTGGTTTGAAAAAATATACATATTTTTTTATCAAAACCATAAAGCAATTTTGAATATTTAATAGGGGTGTGCTAAGCCCACTTTTTCAATTCGAAACAAACTTAAATTGAATTTATGAAATATTCTTGATGCCTAATTGAAGTTTGAATATATTTCTTTGTTAGTTGTTTTATGCTTGAAAAAATATAATACTGTGAAAATTTATAAAATCACTCGGTAAATGTTTTGTTCCACAATTGTTTGATACAATTTCATTCTAATCTGATAAATCAAGTTATTAACACAATTAATAATTCAATTACTTCAGAGTTTTTTCATTTGAATATTGATTTGTTATGTATGTAACATCCTAGAATGGCAATAATTGATCATAAGTTTAGTATTTTTAATTATATTTTTACTGCCAAAATCTTCATAATTTTCGAAGCCGAAATATTTTTTCTAACGTAAGTCGAAGCTATATTTGTTCTGAAGCCAATTCGAAGCTTTGCACACCCTTAATATTTAATGTATGATCTCAGTCAGGTATGACATTCATTACAATGCTTGTCGCTGTGTATAGAATGAGCGGCGGAGAATTATAGAAGAAATTGACAGAAATCGCACGGAGCGTATGATGCGTAGAAAGTACATGAGACACCTGGCGACCCAACAATTTTATAAGAGTATGCAGATGCTCCATTCAAATGAAAGATCAGACCCGACGCCACACGAAGATTACTCGTTATTTGTTTATCGTCAAACAGCACCAGCCTTCGAGGACAGAGTTAAAGAAATGGAGAACAAAATATTGTATCCCGTAAGAAAGTGTGTTGTTTCCATTTGCAAGATAACGCATGGTGGTGTTGTTGCTACACACATTCCTGTGATAACATATTATTAACACATCCTGCTTTCATGTTGTCGGGGNTATCATCTGTCCTGGACCTTTTCACTTCTGTTTTTACATGATGTTATTTCATAAAGTAATTTATTCGACCAGCTTTAATGTCTTTTTGCTACATTTTTTCCTTTAGAGCCCTTTTCTCAATTGGACACTTTGGGGCCTTTGGTATGCCGATTTGTTTGAAATGGAGTTTTTCACACAGTTGTGTTCAACACTCATTTGCCTGCTGACCATTAAACAAACAAACAATCCACCATCTTGTGGTGCCACCATAATCGAAGCATAATATATATTTGCGGGTCTAAAAGGCTTTCACACGGGGCCAGCAAGGGTCCACGATAAGCCATCACTAGGGGTGTTGGGAATCCACAATTTTGGGATTCCTGTGGGTTAAAAGTAACCCATTACTGACCTGAAAGTCAGGACACATTTACTGTAATCCTAAAATTTTCAGATAGATCTGGAAAAATTCCTTTATTTTTGATTGTCTAAACTAGGCAGATAGGTTTCCCGGCGACTGTTTGCTAGCCAAACATGTAGTCGGATAACTCGCCCAAATTTGACTGATCCTTGTCCTTTTTACTATTAAGGAAGAGAAAAAACAATTCCAGCGTGATTAGTGTGTTTGATATATCTGTAAGGCCTTATTCCCTGCTAGAATTCTACTATATAATGAGGTTCTGGTAAGAAAATAAGAACTTTCAGAAGTCCATTCATAATAAAATAGGGATATACTTGCGCAATTGGTTTGAAGTCGAACGGGGAATAATTTTTATACTAGACTTGGCAACGAAAGAGGTAAAGGGGAGGGCAAGGTGTTAGACAGAATTAAGAAATGACTAAACCTCTTAAAATTGGACGTAATTTATTTTCGTTGTGATATATTAAATCCTACTTTCTTATGCAAAATTAAAAAAATGGCTAATTTTACGTAGCAAATTGCTCGTGTTCCATGCATGCTTGTTCTCAGACAAACAAGTTGCCAAGCACATGACTTATTATACAATCTGCTTCGGTGGTCGCATAGTCTAATGCGCTACTCTTGTGTTAGACTAGACTGCTGAAAACTTAGAGGTCCAGATTCAATCCTGGTTGGGTGCGCTGAGGGTGGTTTTTCCTAAATGGTTTTCCGCACTTCCTCTAAATTAAACCACCTTAATCCTTAACATATTAGAGTAATTAGTACATAGGCGCAAAATCAGAATGGGTAGTAAGATGCGGTGCTAAGAAAAAAAAACTTATTGTGCACTCACCGCTTGCTTTCATTAGTTTATTTTTAGGTTCAGAAAGTGAGAAGGATAGAAATAGTTCCTACTCTACCATTTCTTGTGGATTATAATAGTAAGAGGGCTGGGAGTAACTTGCCAAGGTCAACTATTAATGAATAACAGAGTTCTGTAAGTCTTCCAAACAAGATGGCAGCCAAGACAAGAGAGATGGATGTTTAAAGTAAAGGGTATCAAACCACAATTAGATCACATTTAAGGAGTGATAGGTCTAGAGAACATTTAGGGGGTGATAAACTTCGATATAAATTAAGGGACGGTCAACCTAGATCACATTTAAGGGGTGATAAACCTAAAGAAACAAATTTATTTCAAAACATTGCCCGTTTTCAGATACAAACAAGATTTTTAATGCAGTTTGATATCTTTCCCTTACATGAAAAGTAATATAAAAACACCACAGAAGAAAAACGAGAATTTAAATTTTCAAAACTTTCGAAATGAGGGATTTAAAATTTGTCAATCATGATCTCGCCTGAAATAGTAGATCCCGATATTGAACCGAATCAAAAATATCAACTCTCTTGCAGCACCCATAGCCATCACTAGTATGATTTTCAATTTGTAATAGAGTGTAGGGAGGAATGTTTTGACACAAACAAGTTTATTTATGAAGTAGAACCACACCCACCAATGTGGGATTTGAGCTAAAAAAATTTCGCCTTCTCTGAGGTCATTAAATAAAATATTATACTGTCTTTTTGCCAAACACTTTTGAAAAAAGGGATGAATTCAGTGAGTGCTCTTTCTTTTCATATATTTTCAACAATATTGGCATACAGTCGCTACAAATATTAATTTTGTAAGTGGCAAACCTCCTCTGACCTCAACCTATGGTGTATTTTCTGGTGTCTGAACTGGTGCACCAGGCTCCTGGATGAGCCACCATATTTTCTGGTGTCTGAACTGGTGCACCAGGCTCCTGGATGAGCCACCATATTTTCTGGTGTCTGAACTGGTGCACCAGGCTCCTGGAAGAGCCACCATATTTTCTGGTGTCTGAACTGGTGCACCAGGCTCCTGGATGAGCCACCAAAGTGTTCCTGTGGGAAAGCTGACATACAATTTTTTCTGGAACTCATTTTAGTAGACGAAAAGACTTAAATAATAATAATTGTTATAATTTGTGTTTGTTTTGCCCATATTCTTGATCGTCTTGGTGATCTAGTGGCCAGAGTTTCTGGATACAGATCCATAGCTCTCGCGTTCTTTTCCCGGTGCTTCCATTTGTTGTTTTTTTTTTCTGTGAAATACTGGGTTTGGAAAGGAGTCACACTTTAGCTTTTAATAAAGAAATAGCAGCTCCTGCCAAGAAAACTGAGATTAATGACCAGAGGGTGTGTTGTACTGCCTACATACCGCATAATATTTGAAAATGTTGTCACTGTCTTCGCCAACACAGGGCGGCGGCTCGGTCGGTATAGCTGACGCCATGGACAATCATAGACCCTGCAGCTTAATCAGAATTTAATTCAACTTAAAAATAACCAAACTATCATCCTTACTAAACATATTTTGTAGACTCACTTTAGCTGTGGAATTTGTTTTGTGTGTATTAACCTTTGTTATAACATTTTGATTTATGATATGATAAATCTTAACTTAAGATTAAAATTTACTTGTACGCCAGTTTGAATTAAAAAGAAAAATCAAAATTTGTGAATTTTATATATATATGGTATTTTAGTTTTACTCTAGGCTAGGTTGATCATGTGCTTGTCTTATACAAATGAAAAAATATTTGCTCCTTTTTTTAAAAAAAAAATGTGTTCATGGTAGGATCGTGAAGCCAGACTAAGAGCAGAAATAAAAGAAGAAATGCGCAAAGGAGGGACAGATGAAGACTTCACTGATCGCATCAAAACGCTCGAAGAAAAGCTGAAAGGTACTCCTGTGTCGCAGAAGAAACCAAAAGATTTACTACGTGCTATCGGTGGGTGTTATTGTTATTCTTTGTGCTACTTACATTTTGAAGATTTTTTTTTTATTTAGTCTGAATGCTGCTGACTTTACAAGATGGTTTTTATTCATACTTTTATTTTAGATATCATTAATTAAAAACAAAAATGTATATATATTTTCAATATTTTTTTGTGATATGTTTAGATTTATTTTCATATCTCCATTATAACTTAAGTATCCATTTATATAACACTATCTTTAAACATATACAATATCTAAAAAAGTAAAGATGGTTGCTTGCAATATTTTATCTTTATTAATTTCAGGTAAGATAGAAAAAACAGACTGGAATGTAAAAGAAATCGAAAAAAAGATAGAAGAAAACAAAATGGGTCGTAGTTCAAAATATAACAGGGCAGAGAAAGTCCCTAAATGGAGTCGAGAGCAGTTCGATGATAAGGTATTTGATTATTTAAATTCAATAATTTAATCTAAAATTTTTCTCCGACACCTTAGTTCGGTCGGTAGTGTGTCTCTCTACTGAACTAAATGTCCCGGGTTTGATTTCCGATATGGCCGAAAATTCATCATTGATGAAAATATGGGTTTACCCTTTCACGTTGATAAAATAACGGCCAGGACTGGGTGTTGTGCCTGTCCTAGTGTTAGGATAGAATATAATGCATATGAAGTTACGACAGGCTTAGCAAACCAGTAGTCGAATAATTGAATAAAAAAAATGGACCCAGGCCACAGGCTGGAAACAGTGATGGATGTAATTGAAAATTTTCATACATGGTCAGGCTTAGTGGAATTAAAACAAATGATTTACTGAAGGATGATAAATTTAATAACTTAACAGGTAATTTCAAAAGAAACAATCGAAGAAAATGTATATCACATGCAGAGATACAAATTGAGATTTTCTTGGTTGTATAAGGACTGTTAAACTATAAAGGGGAAAAAAATGTAAAGGCCTTTGCTGAGTTATAATAAACAATGGGTGATAAAACTCTTAAAATTTAGCTTCTTTTCACTATTAACACACATTCGACACTTTTTCAACGGAACAAATATGATAGACACAATAGGGCTTTGAAACAGAAAAGAGAAACACATTTTACAGTTCACACTGCAGCCATTGGACAATGACTAGGATTGAGAACAAACAAATAACATGCTTATCTTTCTGTTGGTTCATTACACTTCGTTTTTGTACTGCAATCCAAAAATTCAATAATTGGAGAGAAATCATTTAATCAACTTCATTTGGAGTTAATTGATGCTAACACTTAAAAACATGTTTAATTGGTAGGCAACTTTGACAATGTCCATAAAAATTTCATTTTTTAACATTGTATATATATATATATATATATATATATA
>CABFWB010001574.1:37681-57025 GCA_902151455.1 Timema bartmani
ATATATATATATATATATATATATACTAGAATTGTCAAAATTTCGGTTTTTCTAAGTTCATATTCTTAAATTTTAACTACAATTTTCGATGTCTCAACATTTACAATTTCAAAATTTTTCTTTATATTATGTGTGGAAGAAGGTACAGGAAAGGTGGATAGAAACACATAAAAGGGGGACGAACACAGTTTACATTTTACATTGCTGCCATTGGACAAAGAGGTAATGGCTGCCTCTTGAAGAAAATATATCGTTACCGCCCAATCCCCCGACCTAGGTTTCATTCTATTGGAACTCATCAGGGAGGAGTGTGAAACGCGCAACGTAACTTCCTAAAAGAGGAAACCAAAAAAACACAAAAGGGGAAAATGGAAAAATGTAAAGAATGATAGGAAACATAGATAGGAACATGTAAAAGGTATAACATTGTATAAAAAAATTCTTTACATACAACTTCCCATTATAAATATGTTATTATTTATTCAAACATTGTACTGGAATATATTTGCAATAAAAAAAACATGTAAGTTGTAAAGAAAAGAAAAAACAACAATGTTCATCTTTTTTAAAAAAAAGACCAATAGAACACACAATTTGCCAGTACTAAAGTGAAATAACCACAAAACAAAAAGTTTAAATATCACAATGAAAAATTAACAGATTTTGAATATTCTTATTTTATTTAAATGCTTCCTGAGATTTTAGAGCTAAGAATCGACAGATAAAAAAATCTTGCTTTTATGATTTATTCTCTTCTTTTAATAGAGTTAAATGAAGAGGGTAGAGATGAGGTAGCGAGGAATCTAGTTTTATAGGTAAACTCAAACTGTCCAAATTTTCATTCACCCACTCTCCCACATAATGTGTTTTTACTTAAGTATTTTTGTTAATTTATTCAATTAATTACCTAACGTGATTTGTTACTGTAAGGTATTGAAACCATCCGATATGTTCTAAATTTAGTTTCAGGCTGTGAAAATGAAGCTTCAGAAAAAAAGTGCCGTCGCGAATCCATCGGACAAGTATAATGATGTTGATGTGACATTGAAACGTTTGGACAAGAAAATTAAGGAGGGAAGTGCCATAGAATTAGGACCCAAAGTATCGGTCATGGCGGAACAATTCGCCGTGAGAACACAAGAACCCGACAAACCTACCCTACAAAGATCGGTTGGTTGAAATTTTAAAAATAACGTATGAGATAAAATTTGTTAAGTCTTATCTCAAGATTTGGTTACATATTAATGTTGTTGACAGTGGTACAATATCAAATGGTTAATTACTGTTTTGACTAGACTGAAATGTCCAGGAGAAATTTATAATCTTATTTATTAATTATGGCTCAAATTTTACTACTAAATGCGACACAGCATTAGCCAAGACGTATTGAAAGGATAATAGAAGTGAAATACCCATATACTTTCCCTTCAATCCTTCTTTAAATTTTTACTGATTCCGTCCATTTGTCCTTTTTTTCCTTTGGCTACATATAAAACAACTTATTCAAATTTAAAATGGCATAAAAGAGAAAAAAAATATCTTATGTCGTGATTAAAACTTGAAAGATGATTATATTTTAAAATGTTCTTCAAGAAGTAAGTATTCTTACAATCACTTCTTGCACTTCCTTACCAACATTATTAAAAATAATTAACAATTTTCCCTTCACATTGGGAATTTTTTTTTTCCTTTACAAGATTATAAATTCAAAGAAGTAATTTAATAATTAACTTTTTTAGCAAAAATTAATCAAGGAGTGAATCGTGTGCTCAACTTAAATAGATTAAAAAGACAGAGAATATTTTTAATGTTTGGTCACTCATGGATTTGAACTAAAATGTGATGTATGAACTTGTAAAACTGATAAATATATTATTTTAATGCCAATGGTCCAAGCTGGTTAGTTTAGTCTGAACTTTAACTTGGAGAATTTAAGTGGGATTTTCTTAATTCATTCATAGAGTATAGAAAGAATGTCTTACTTAAATTAAGCATAATATGACCGATACCAGCTGATGTTCCCTAAATGTTTTAAAATTAAATAACATATAAATTGCTCTTAATTATGTTTTTGTAACATTTCATTTTTTTAATTGACCTCTCTCTTATTATACCTTCTTCATTAACTCATTTTGTAGACTAGATTTATTTCATTTAATTGTTTGAAAAATATAAAATCTTACATTTCTTTAATTCTTGGATTGAAACAATTTTTTTAGCACCGCGTCTTACTACCCATTGAAATTACACGCTTATGTACTAATTACTCTAATGATTTTAGGGATTAGTAAGGTTATATTTATAGGATATGTAACTGCATTTGTGTGGAGAGAGAGTGGAAAATCATCTTGCAAAAAACCCCACCTCAGTACGCCCGACCAAGATTCGAACCTCAATCTCCCAGTCTAGTCTACTGTGAGAGTAGCGCGTTAGACTATGATACCACCAAAGCGGATGGAACCAATAGTCGATGTAATTAAGGTAGTTTTCCCTAAATGATTTTCCACTTTATCTCCGCACAAATGGGGGTACACTTCCTATAAATTCAACTTTACTCATCCTTATCACACTAGAGTAATTAGTACATAGGCTTATAACCAGAACAGATAGTAAGATGTGGTGCTAAAAAAAAATAGTACATTTTTCAATCCTTGTCTTAAGAGTTTAAATTAGGAATAACAAATATTAAGTGTAATTGTTCTAAATGATGTATGGTTTTATTACTTCCAGAATTCGAAAGCCGCACTCTTCCTACCGACTCAGGGCAGCTCAGAAACTTGTCATTTTTGTGCTAAGAGAGTGTATTTGATGGAAAGGATGAATGCAGAGGGCAAATTCTTCCATAGAGGGTGCTTTAGGTGTGAGTTCTGCAACACCAGTCTAAGACTAGGTGAGGAAAATATATTTATGTTTATTTGGCTAAATCTCTGTTGAAAGTATAGAGCAGGCATTTTAAACTTGTGGTCCAGACCAAGATTCTGTGCGGCCTGCAAACCTTATGACGAATCAACAAACAATGTCGCCTGATTATGTTTTTATTTACCAAACCTGTAGAAATACAACATTTGGGAATGTTATATCGTCTCATATTTGATTGTATCAAATTCAAAACCTTTCACAGATGGTTACATTTCTAAAAAAAAAAAAAAATTATCGACACTGCAAAAATTCTTAGGGAAAAAATAAAAAGAGGGTCTTAATATATGATACCTTAATTTTATGTTTGTAATAAGTACTAAATTAAGAGTTATTTTTACTTTAAAAAAAGGTGATAATATTGTTTGTTTTGAAATGCTGCACACTCGCTATTTTTAATTTTCAAAATGGCCCTGATGATCAAACAAATTTGATATTTTTGATTAAGAGGCTAACTGGCAAACTTAACTGAATGGTGTTGGATTAAAATGTGTTGATATTGAAACACTTTAAGAGAAAGGAAAAAAAAATTCTATGATATGTGCGCCCACAAGCAAGCTATACTGACAGTGTGGCTGTCATCATTAGCGACGATAATGCCAACATTTTCAGACAGAGGCTGTTATATGGTCAGCACAATAAGCTCTCTGGCCATTAATCTCAGTTTTCCAAACCGGAGTTGCTACTTCTTCATTCAAGTAGCTCCTCATCTGTCCTCAAGAGGTTGAGTTGACCTCGTTTCAGACACACTGCTTCATATATAAATTTTGGAGTGCCAGGGATCGAACCTGGGACCTTTGGATCTGTAGCCAGGAACACTGACCATTAGACCAGAGTTGATCCAAGAGAGGATAAACACTTTTAAAAAAACAGTTTTCATTGCCACTGGCAAATAGAATGTCAGCTACTTAAGCTAATAGTCTTTTTCTATTTGTGTTATGAATGAGGAAGGTTAAATTTAGAGAAAATGTGCTGCATTTGTTTGGAAGGATTTTAAGGGAGAGTGGAAAACACCATTTAGGGGAAAACTTCAGCACACCCGACCAGGATTCGAGCCCTGATATCCCCGCCATTGGCAGTCTAGTCTATTGCGAGAGTGACACCTTAGACAATATGCTCACTAAAGCAGGTCTCGTCTCTTATTACTTAATGTCGTTGATTAGAGTTCGTTACAAGTAGCAAGTTTTGTTGTAACTTCCAGGAAATTATGGTTTTGATCGGGACGGGAAGTTTGGCAGCAGATTTTTCTGTATGCAACACTTTGGGATGAAGGGGACTCACTTGCTGAGGGTGCGAAGGAGGAGTGAAGAGCTGAAATCTGGCATTGACAAAGAAAATATTCCTGCAATAACCACCACAACAAAAACACCCATTAAGGTACACTATTTCATTCATTTGTCAACTTTAACATTTATTACATATATTTATATTATTACTATTATTATTAATATTATTTTATTTTAATCCTACCCACTTTGTGAAATAAGATTTTGGGGATGAAGTATGTAGGAAAAATACCATAAGGGAAGCTGAGAAAGAGATGAAAGGAGCAGATAACAGAAAGTGTTCAAGTGGGAGGAGAAGAATAGAATCAATTAAAGGAGACACAATGGGGGAAGGAAAAAGTAAGACTGAGGCATTTTTATTAAACCAACCCGTCCACAGGCCGGAAACAATTGATGATGTTGAATTTTGCCCTTATGTGAATACTATGAATCAGCAGTTCCCAAACTTTTTTTAATGGTTTACCACCGCAAAAATGTCCATAATTTGGAGTACCACCAAGATAATGCTTTATATTTACTATTTCTGGTCATTTTTAATGTTTCCCAGGGATCTGACAACACAAACTGCGCGGCTGCACTGGCTGTCTGAGCTTGAATCAACATTTCCATCCATTCAACCACTTTTTAAATCTATTTTACTTTTGGCTAGAGTTGTTTCGAAAATATCTATAAGATTTGATAAGGTTCTATTTTTTTCCTACTCTAATTTGCTTGTTTTGTTTGGTAATAATTGTACATACCACTGGTGGTACGCGTACCGTGGTTTGGGAACTGCTGCTATAGATGTTTTAACACAACAAAACCTGAGTCGATAATTTAAATGATAAACCTATGACAAGTGAGTGTTTTTTTTGTTGTTTTTTTCCCTTAGGCTAAATCCCTTTGCGAGGAAGCAGCGAAACTTAACTCTCCAGATATGTTGGATTCAATGTCTACACCTGAGAGAATAGAATTTGAAAATCTTGCCGGAGCTGCTCAAGATGTAGAAGAAACTCCTAGTGAGATGGATGAGGATGAATGGACTGATAGGAACTTTGGCGCTTCGGCAGCAGAGGGCTCTAGTGATGATGATATGAGGTAACTTCATCATGCTGTTGCATTGAACAACTTGGTAGATATGTAAGTTACTACTCGACGGTGACCTGGTGGTCTAGGGGTAAGGTGTGCTGGGGGTCCAGGGTTCAATCCTCGGTCCCGGCACGGATTTATCTGATTGACAAACCCTTCCTTCACCTCTGACAAGACGTGTATTAATCACAACTTGTGAATGAACCGTGGTTCGGATTCCACGTTAAACTGTAGGTCCTCCATTTCATCTCACAATCACCCTACCATTGCACATTAGCATAAGGGCGTATAACCCGAACAGGTAGTAAGACACGGTGCTAATGATGATGATGATGATGATGATGATGATGATAATAATAATAATAATAATAATAATAATAATACTCGGCACAGTAAACATTGCATGCGGAAAGAATATCAACTACTTGAAGAATGAAGGGGGAGACCATTGATACGCCATCAGTCGTTATCTTTACATTCTGGCGTGTACACTCTTGTCAGCTTACCGAGGGGGGGCATGTAAGTTCAATAGTTTAGGACTTTCAGTAGTTTTGTGTAGAATGTTTTTACTTTATTTTTACCTCTTTTGACAAACATTACGGGTAACTAATCAACTGTAAATACAATCTATCTAAAATGTTTTTAAAGTGGCTTCAAATAAGCGTGCTAAACCATCTATTCACAGTGAAGGACTTATGTTTCATTTTCCATTAGGTACTGACTGTACTAGAGCGCTCCTCAACCCTTCCACCTTTCATACTCTACAATGATTACAGCGGTTGACCACAAGATACAATGTTTTCTGCGTCGAGTAGTACCTGATTTGCCTGACATAAAGGCGAGAGCTGTAATTTAGTGTGTTAGATCATAAACCAAAGTTTTTCTTAAACAAAAACATCTCAAACAAGATGGTTTCACTTCACTCTGCTTCCTTGACGGTTCGTCAATGTTTATAAACCTTCCTGTTGTCAGAATTTTGGACCCCACTCAAGGACAATCTCATCCTCATTCCATAAGTTGAAAGAGCTCTTTTCCCTCTTTGGACTCCCTCTTTGGACTATGTACCATACCTCTGTAAACCGAGAATTTAAGGTCTTGTAACGACCATTGGCATTGAAAAAAAAAAAAAATTTGTTACTTAGCAAATTTTGCAATGAAGTCTGATTCAATTTAGCTGATAACATTTATCGATAAACAATATAAACTCAAAAGAATCCTCTTCCCAAGAATGAAACAGCATAATAGTAGCCAATGGAATAGACCTTATTGGTCACATACATTGTAACAAAGTCATTTTTTAAAAATATATATATCAGTTACATTTACCATTAGAAAGTTATTTAGATTAAATCAGTTTGTTATTTAAATTAACTAATATGTCAATACCCTAATGACCTCACTATGTCAATGGGCCTATAAACTCTAATATGTCAATAATAGGCCCTTTGGGCCACCAGGCCAAACAAATATAATATTTAGGATTGCAATCAAAAAGTTTGGTTAGAAATGTCATTTACTCAACAGTTGGTCTTTTGTTCCCCCCTTTCATTGCGTTTTAATACCTATTCAGGTTATACGTTAGTAGTTGGCGCTAAACTACTGTTTGTTAGGTGTTCTATGAATGATTATTTATATGTTGAAAAATGTCATTTTTAGTGAGAGATTTCAAAGATGGGGAGGTTACTGTGTGTGATGAAGTTGAAGTCGAAGCGAAGTATATTTGAACTTCAACTTTGACCTCAACATTTCAAAGCTTATTGATTTGGAAGTTATTCAATTTTCAATAGAAAGTTTTTGTTAAAAATATCTTATAAAATAACTTTTTCTTCAGCGACTCAGAGGATGAGGAAGAAGATGTGGCCAACGAAGTGTTTGAAGAAGCCATTGACCAGACTGTACCCATCACAGTAGACGCCACAAGACGTCTTGCGGAAACTTGGACTCGCCGCTATTCTAAGAACAGTGTGGTTGACGTACCGAGTGAGGAGGTAAAATACAAGAAGCCGGAACTAAAAGGAGACTATGAGGATGATGATGATAGTGATAGCTATGAATATGAAGACAGTGATGCAGACTACAGCTATCATGAATACGACAGTGGTGGTAAGCATCCTCAATGTTTCCTTTCAGGGTGGTTGAACTGCGACATCGGGAGATATCCCGCAACTACTTTAAACTAAAATAAAGCTATCCATTCAGTTCTAAATATCTGACACATTAGCTAAGTCAGTAGCGTGTCTGTCTACTAAGCTAAGGGTCCCAGGTTCAATACCCAGCATAGCCTAAACATCATTGGTGAAATGTGGATTTACCTTTTCACAGTGATGAATTAACGTTCGGGGACTGGATGTTGTGTCTGTCCTAGTCTTAAGTTAAATTATAAGGTATATGAAGCTACAACAGGCCTAGCAAGCCGGTAGTGGAAAATATAAGGCTTGAATAAAAAATCGACCCAGGCTGGAAACAGTAATTGATTTAAGAAAAAATCAGTTGTAAATGATATTTTTTGTTACATTTTAATCAAACGTTCCAGTGAGTTAGTCCGAGGGTACCCAGAATACATCATTTATGAAGATATACAAATGGCATTAAATGGAAAACAGTCCCGTTTGTGGCTTCTTAGTGTTTATTTATAAACAATATCTTAAGCCAAACGTAAAATCATATTTTGTTTATTGAATATTGACTGTAACTAGCTTTGTAATATACAATAGTAGCGGGTGGAGATTATTTTTACAAACCTAATTACATTAAAATTTCACTTAAACGAACACCTCTAAACAGGCCCGCCATGAGGGGGGTACTATAGATTCCATGGTACCGGGCCTAGGACTTGCGTATCATATGATTTTTGCGGATGGACACATGAGTTTTGCGTATGAACACATGAGAGTAGATCTGGTAACATATGCTAGCTGTCAGTTACCACCACTCCGAAAGTGTGTTAGGGGGAATTCCGAAGGCCTTGGCAATTTCTTATTTCTTAAGTTCCTTTTCCACTTCCTTTATCACTGCTACTTTTTCGGCCAAAGTTAATGATTTATAGGACTGTGGCTTGGACAGTGACATCACGATACACACGCACACACACACACACACACACACACACACACACAACTGTACAGTATGTACTAAACAAAAACTAAACAACAAAACAAAATAAACTCACACATCACAAAAATATCACTACGGTCGAATCACTAAAAACAGCACACGTAACCGCTCGAGAGGTTCGACCTTGCCTAGTGGAGTACAGAACTGTATGTGTAAACAAAGACATATGGGTGAGCAGGGGAGGGGTACTGACCGCATTCAAACGTCACCTCCCCTGTTTCCAAAAATAGAACAACTTGGCGCCGCAACCAAAAACAGGAAAACAATACTGTACAGTACATTACAACCTATGAAAAGTTCGAACTATCCACGATTTTTTTTTAACATTGTTTTAATAAAAAATTCACAGGACCGGGCGAAAAATTCAAATTAATGACTATTTCGAATTACGGACGTTTGGATTAGTCAGGTTCCACTCTACTAATAATAAAAATGTAAATACTTCACCTTGCCACTTCATCTCACACTGAAACATAGCTTCATTGGTATGATGGATTATGTTAAGGGCCTTCATGTTTGTAATCCCACGCCGCTTGGAACCTTTTAGTCCACTCCTGTTTCCTTTTTTATTGTAACACATTCAGGAATTAATTTAAAATATTAGACATAAAATAAAGACTGTTTTCTACTAATAAGTAATAAATAATTGGTAATTTCCTTTTCTTGAGACCATCAACTTATTTAATCTTAATAAACCTGATAAGCAAAAGAGGGGTAACCTTTCCCACTTGAAATTTTATTTATTGTTACAATATGAATTAATATTAGTTTCTACCTGTTTCGATAGCAGCGTGATCTAATGAGCTACTCTTGCAATAGACTTATACTGCCGATGATGGGGTGATCGAAGCTTAAATCTCGGTCGGGTGTACTGAGGTTTTTTTCCAAAATTGTTTTCCACTCTCCCTCCACGCAAATGCTGGATATATTATATATATATATATATATATATATTATATATTAATTATATATATTATATATTAATTATATATATTATATATTAATTATATATATATATTATATTTATATATATATTATATTTATATATATATTATATTTATATATATATTATATTTATATATATATTATATATTTATATATATTATATTTATATATATATTATATATTATATTTATATATATATATTATATTTATATATATATATATTATATATATATTATATATATTATATATATTATATATTATATATATTATATATATATATTAAAAATAAGTAAATTAATGGTCAAGAGTCTATTTGTTAGGTTTGTCTTATAATTATGTTGGGCTAAACCACTGTTAGACATGATAAAAGCTCTAAAAAAAACTCTCATTTAAAATAAGGTTTATTTGAACCTTGAATCTGAAATTTGTTCCGGTCCTTGAACCTCAATTTTTTTTAATATTCAAGGAACCCATCTCTTATACTAAATCATATGACAATCAAAGAAAAGAAAAAACAGTGTACTAATGTACTACCTTGTAATGTGAGATTGATTTGATTCCAGATGATGAGAGTGAAACTGCGACAGAAGGTGAGGATGATATCATTGCACGCGAACAAAGGAAACAAGAAGTGTGTTTGGAAGTACCTCAACTTCATCGCGGCAGGAAGGATTCTGACACAGGCTCTGACACAGAGGTGAAGATCTCTACTACTACAGACACTAAGATAAAGAAAAAAAAACATAAGCAGTGCATCCTCCAGTAATATTACTGTGGTTTTTTTTAGAATAAACTTTTAACTAATATTTGATACAAATACTTTTTTTTTCTAATGCTGACAGTCACTTCCGTTAGCAACTTTTATGTTTTTACTAGGCATGGGTGAGAATCGGACACCTTAGCTCAGTCGGTAGCGTGTTTTTCTACTGAACTAAGGGTTTCGGGTTCTATTCCCGACATGGCCGAAAAATTTATCATTGGCGACATTCGGGCTTACCCTTTCACAGTAATGAATTAATTAATGGCTGGGGACTGGATGTTGTGTCTCTCCTAGTCTTAATATAAGGCATATGTAGCTACGATAGGCCTAGCAAGCCGGTAGTGGAAAATATATGGCTTGAATAAAAAAAACTTACCTGGACCACGGGCTGGAAACAGTGATGGATGTAAACAATAAAGGGGTTTAGTTACTAAAAGAAAATTATGTTCTTTAAGTCCTATTTTACATCTTAATGGAAGCCACAACCCAAAATTATTTAGCTCACCCATGCCTGTATATTATTTAATTTGATAAAGATAAAAAATATATATATATATTTTTTTTAATTCATACTAACTAGCACACTATTATTATATTACTTTGAATTGACTAATTATTGTGCTTTTTAAAAAAAATCGAACCTATTTTGTTATACTGAATAAGAAACATAATTATTTGAAGTGAATACTAAATTCCTTATTGTTGGGAGAAAAAAAAATCACGATTTTGTTAGCTGCTGGTTAGTTGTTAGAAAATTGTTATAATAATGAAACAATTTTGCTTTGTGAAGGTAAATTAGTAGGTGTCCCATCTTCTGTCAGTTGCATTATTACAGGTAATTATACAGTGTTTGTCAGTTGTTTAGTGTTTTTGTTATTTGTTTTATTAAATGGTCCCCCCCCCTTTTTTTTTAGTCTCCTATCCAAACTTATTAATAACATGTGTTTTTAATAATAGGAAAAAGGAAAATAATATAATTAATAAGTTTATTAAATTAAAGGTTGAAAGGAGGATAGAAGGCAAGGCCTACACAACTTACAAGAAAATGTAGTTTTAATTATTGTGAACTTTGAGGCCTACAGTTTCCTGTTAAGTTGTGTAGGCCTTGGCATTCTATCCTTCTTTCAATGTTTAATTTAATACAGTTGTTATATAAGTCATAACTTTATTTAGCAACACCATCAGTTAACAAATAGTTTTAAGTTTGTTTACTAAAAATACCACCATGTATTTGGTACAAATAACCTTCTAACAATTTGTAAAGTTTGGTTTTTTTTTGTAACGTGTTAATATCATGTTCTATGTTCTACATGTTGTGGAAGTGTTCATTTTAGTTTTTAAATGCCAAATATTAAAGTTTGTTTAGCATTGAGGTGGCCCAGTGGCTATATAATTTTATAATAATGGAAAATGATAAAATATAAAGAAAAAGGAAAAATAAACTTTAATGAAGAAAGCCCCACTGAGCAAATTAGGAAAAATGTGGGATGAATCCAATGAATAAAAGTGATATATTCTTTTTTTCTCTCTTCTATAGTAGAAATAATCAGACATAAATTTAAACATAAATTTTAACATAAATTGATTAATGTTTCTGCATTGTTGCCTTTATCAAACAAAAATAGAAAAGGGAGTACACTTTACACAAAAACTAAATTACTCCATTTTGAATTTAAAAAGAAACTGGTTCTACATATTTATTGCATTCTATGATTTAATTTTAAAATTTACTCTTATATTTTTTGCAAATATATTATGGTGGGTCTTACCCTAATTATATATACTCAGTATTTTAAGCCTGACTAAATCTTTGATTTTGATTTTTGG
Organism: Timema bartmani; assembly: GCA_902151455.1. Classification (NCBI taxonomy): domain Eukaryota; kingdom Metazoa; phylum Arthropoda; class Insecta; order Phasmatodea; family Timematidae; genus Timema; species Timema bartmani. The sequence continues at coordinate 49,598 of CABFWB010001574.1, forward strand.
CATCCTATTTTTTAAATATCTGAAATAGTTTTATAATATGATTTTTTTTTCAATTAAATTGAACCTTTTTCAACTTTATTTTATCTTATGTAAACTATATAATTTATCTCACTAAAATGAATAACAATTATAGTTGTTAATAAAATTTTATTATCCTTACTATCCAGGAAACATATTTTTAGATAGATATATTAACAAATAACACTTCCACAACATATTTTTCACATCCATTACTGTGTCCAGCCTATGGCCTTGGTTTTTAAAATTACTATCTTATTCTTGCTTTTAGTGATTACTGCATTTATTAATAATTAGTTATATTCATTGACAAAATTTGTCTTTGCCTATTAACATGATTTCTGCTTTTTAATTTGATAGTATTGTACATTTTAAGTATGAAATATTAAAACTTGACATTTTAAATTTAAATTATTAGTAAAGCATTCTAATAATATATAATTTTTTTAATGAAATACATTTTGCTGGATTTTAATAATCTAAATTTTTACTTTTGTTAAAGAGTAATTTTACATTTTCTTTCTTTATTAGATTGCTTCCGATGAATACACATCAACCGAGTCTGAAAGCAAAGAAGTAGAGAACTCTGCCACTGAAATTGAAACAGATTCAGAATTTGAGCATGACGGAACTACTCCAACTCATGAAATACCGGCCATTATGATAGATGATAGTAACGTCACGAGGCGCAAGCATCAGATAATCGAAGAGCCGAAAAAAGTCCAAGTTCGCACTAGCCACATTCTGCGGCCCATTAACGGCACAGTGGGGAAACCCTCCAACAAGCCGCAAGCTTCACAAGAGCCAATCGGGGTGAAATTAAAATTCTCACCTCTCCGACCAGAAATGGACAACGGTAAATCAACAAGTCTATCTAACCTGACTGCCGGTAATAACATTATTAACGCAAGTGGTAAGCTCCCTGCAACTGCTACGCCAACACCTTTCATCAACCCTCGCAGGGGAGACTATTTTCTCAACAGAACTCACTCGACTGAAGGAATCGCTTCAAAACTTTCTCTGGAGCTCAAGAAGAAATACCTGTTTGGTAATTCAGGTTTCCCTGGCTCTGTTAAAAAATCTGGCTCGGCAACAACATTGGACTCTAAAGTGAAGAGTTTTGTCGATATAATCTCTGAACACCAGAAACTGTTGCACCCGGCTCCTGAACCCAGTCCCACAATGCAGGCCTTCCTTCAAGGAACATCCAAGCTGTCAGTTTCTTCTCTGAACAACAATCCTCTTTCTCCTCCTTCACCAACTCAACTCAACCCACCATTGAAACAGCCATCAACACCATCTCCGCAGTCGACTTTGAACCTTCGGAAACAGAAGGAACTTCCTTTTGGGGGTGACTCTTTTGAGCATGTTTGTCATTTAGGGAAAAAAAAAGACTCTACAAAACAGATGAGTAGTCTTTCAGAGCATTCCGAAAAGTCGTCAACAAATAGTTCTTTGAACAAGCTTCTTGCGTCGTTGGAACCTTCTTTAGTAACAAATGGTTCCAAAAATTCAAAGCTAGAGCATGATTTCCTTGATGCAGGCTTGAAAAAGAACGGTAGTGGAGAAGAAATGTTCCGGGATGTTTCTAATAAAGATAATGATGTAGTTATGGTGTTGGCAGTTGAAAGTACGTTAAAACAAAATGAGCAACTTGTAAAAGAGAGGAAAGAGAAGGTTTCAGACCATGTAGAAGAGCAGGAAGCAGACTGTCGACCACGCAGCCCTGCACATGAAACTTCCATCGTTGTGCCAAAGGTGTTATGGAAAGTGCATCCACAGCATACAGTTGATGAAGACGATATTGAAAGTGATTCATTATCCTCTAGTGACAGTGCGAGTGAACTTGAAGGTGATGAAAGTGATGATAATAGTGAATCGCCTTCACCTATTAGGGAAAGAACTCCACCGAGAGTAGAAATTCATGATTCTAGCGGTGAACTCATGGTTGAGGGTGTGAGTGCTCAAGAAAAAGAAGATATAAGTGAAAAATCTTACATAGATAAGAAGACAATTGAAGTACCTTCTTCTTTGTCATTAGATATTGTGAGTGCCATGGAAACTAGTACAGATTTCATTAAAACTTTAGATTCTTCGTTAAGTGAGCGTAAACTTTCTTCTGTGACCAGTGACAGAAGCAGTCCTTCCACTCCTCCTTCGATGAGAGGAGAAGATTCAGAGTCATTTCACAATGAAGCTACCCTTGCAGAAACCGAGTTGTCCGATTGGGCGCAAGATGCTGATGTTGTTGTGTCAGAGGATTTGGAAGACGCCGAATTTAACATCGACCCTGATTATGCCTCAATAAGAAGACAACGTAAAGCAAAAAATGTCAGGAAAGGTGGTAAAGTGTTGGCAGCTAGGATTGCCAGGGGTGAAGATTTTGGAGATTTTGATGATCCAGGTCATGTTTGTGGGCTCAAAAAAGAAGATAAATCAGAGTTAAGTCTTCATTTGGATGATTTTCCAAATAATGTAACCTCTCGTCTGCTATCTGGTATGGATAATATTGAGTTTATGGACATGGCTGACGAGAATGACAGCGAGACTGACGAAGTACTTGCCGCAACAAACAGCACACTATTGAAGAATAGAGGATATGTTAAGTTTGTAAATTCTTTTGATGAAGACGATCTGGTAACTCCTATTGTGGAAACACAAACTATATCTCATCATTTACCTCAGGTTTCATCAACGCCTACAGTGTTGTTGACAGAGTGTGAAAAGGATGCAGATGACGCAAGTGACAGTCCAGAAACTATGGAACTGGAAGCTGTTAACGCTGAGCTAGTGGTATGTTCTGCTGGAGAAGCAGAAGGAACTACGACAGAAGAAACAACTACCAGTGAAGTAGTCACTATCAAAGACAGCCCCATAGATGCCACTCCTCAAACTCCATCTTCCGACGACAGATTCTACACACCCAAGACGAACGCTTCTCAATTTCTAACAGGCAATTTAAATGAATCGACCAATGTTGAGGATGCAAGTAAAAAGGAATATGAAGAATATGTCCAACGACTTGAAGGTAGAATGTCTGCTTTCAGCAATGTTAGGGATTCTATAGATATTAGAAAATCACGTCGCAAAAATAAACCTATTCCTCAGAAACAAGAAAAGATTGTGGAAGATCCTGTTGATGATTCCAACAATCAAGATCCGGCTCTTATTTCAAGCACTGATACACCAAGTACTTCTCAAAAACTAGAAGTTATTTCACGAGAGAGATCGAAACAGAAAGATTTGATTCATGAAATGGTTATGAATAAACATCTGACTCAAAAGAAGAATTCACAAGATAAAAAAGTGAAGAGAAGCCATAGTTCCATAACTTCTCCGATAAGCTCTCCAGGATTTACTCCTCTCAAAAATCCCTTGGACTCGTTGCCCCAATCATCAGAAAATAAATATGACGAAAAGTTCAAATTCTCACAAACTGTCAAATTACCTCTTGTAGGCGATCAGAAAGATAATATTCTTAATAAGTCAGAAGTGCCTTTATCAAACGATTCGTTTACAGAAGATCCAGAAAAGTTTTACACTCCATTGACCTCTTTCAAAAAGAGAGTATCATCAACACAATTGAGGCACCGCCCAGTTTCTGTCCATGCTTCTTTTAAAAGTCACCGTATGGGAAATTCTTTCGAGAAACCTATTTTACCTGATACTCCGCTAACAAACCCAGAAGCATTTTCTTTGCCGGATATTCGCAAAGCATTATTCAAGTCGCCGGACGATGTATTTAGGACACCTGTCCCCCCTCCAAGGACACGTCATGAAGAAGGGAAACGGTTGGTCGAACGAGAACGTCAGCGAGAAGAGGCTCGAAGCAGAGCTAGATTAAAAAGTGATGAAGAATTAGGTCTCAGCCCAGAAGATTATATAAAATCTTTAAAACAGAAAGTTAGGTATAAGGGATCTCATTCTTCATCTTCCAAACGTCCCGGAATTGTGAGGTGTTTGTCGGAACCGGGCAACTCTCCTAAAGATGGAAAGTCCACTGAACAATTGGTCGAAGAAATTATTACCAAGTCTCTTCCTATTGATTCTGAAACGGTTCTAGGCTCTGAATCTAGGAAAGCTGCATCTTTTTCAAAATTGAGTACTTCTCCAATTGAGTCAAGTATTACTGCATTATCTTCTAGTCAACCTAATTCTAAGGTAAGACTTTGAAAAGCTACATTTATTATACATTTGTCTAAATATAATCTATCACACTTTCAACAAAGGAAAACGTGTGTGTAACCCAAATGTGTAATAAGACGTGGCGCTAATTTTTTATATTTATATTATTATTATTATTATTATTATTATTATTATTATTATTATTATTATTATTATTATTATTATTATTATTAATATTATTATTATTATTATTATTATTATTATTATTATTATTATTATTATTGATTTCCCTTAAAATTTAAAAATTATAATTATAAAACCTTCCACTTAAAACAATTTGTGTGTAATGAAATTTGAATTTAACAACTGTAGTTTTAAAACAACAGTTTTATTTGAAATCTCAACATTAAATTACAATCATTCGAAGAGGCACAAATAAGCTTGATTTCACCTATGAAGAGGTCAGAGGACCTTAATTTATCCATACTAACATAATAAAATACTTTTTTTTTAGAAACAAAAGGGTTAGTTCCATAGTTTTTAGGATTTAGAGAAACCGACCTTCTAGGATCACTTTTAATTAACTTATTTGTGACTTGAGAACAATTTCATAGTCAGACTTAGTATGCCTCAAGGGCAGCACTCTACTAAATACAGGATAGCAACCTATCCAAACTTGAATAGAAAGGGTCCGTTTCGTATATGAAACTGGCCTATTCCGTTCTGGTCTAGGTAGGTGTCGTCTTGTATTTAGTATAGCGCCACACGTGAGGCGTACTAAGTCTGAGTATGATAGTAGTTAAATTTGGTTTGTATAATCCAAGCCTAAACTTAAGTTAAAAGTTCTAGTTTCTAGTGGATTAAGTTTCCTTTGTTAAAAAAATTAATGTGTTAAAAGTGAGCTTGATTATACGTAATAGTTTGCCTGTTTATACTTTATTTGTGTTTTTGTCATAACTTCTTTGTCATTTATTGTTTTAGGCAACCTTTTATTTGGAACCTGACCTCAGTTTACTAACCCCTGACGGGGAACATTCTCAAGACAGAAAGAAATCTAAAGATCGTGAAAGGAGGAAAAGTATAATCCAAGCCGTTTCAGACTTCTTTCACAAAAAAAAAGATCCGCCGGGTAGCTCTTCGCCACCAAAGAACTCTGCCACAAGTGGCTACGCTAACAAAGATAAATTCTCCAGGTTTAAGTTTACAAAAGGAAAAGATAAAGGAAAGGTAAGTTTTAAAAAAAAAGTGTTTATTTAACCATTAAATGTAATTTATTAACCCTTTCACGGCTAAATTAGGAAAGTACCTGTATACATGTCTGTGCTGAATTAGGAAAAATTTTTAAACCACAGTAATTTTTTGCTTAATTGTCACCTATTTTTACAATTGTAAACATTCTCCTAATCTTAAATTATGTAACTATATATTTATAAAAATAACCGAAAGAATTAATAAATAACTCCTCAACTACTAATTTGAACAAAACAACACAAAGAAAAGACGACCGAAAATGTATTACATAGTAAACAGTTGTGTGATCGACTATGAATATCGATTTATCAGTTCGACGTAAAATCTATATACAAACACAGTACATACTTCGTAATAGTTACAAAGTAAAGCCAATAGATATGGTTGGCAGTACAGACAGTTAGAGCTGTACGTTTATAAACTACTGCAGCGGTGAAAGTGTTAATAAAGTCTGTTCACTTCTATTGATCACAAAAAGAATGTAGGTATCAAAGCACTTGAATATAATGTCAATGATATCTCTCCTCAGTAGTTACATGTTTTTGCAACTTAGGAAATAGATAATATATTTTAATAGTTAAAAATGGAAAAATACATTGAACCTTCCTTAACAACAAAATATATAAATGATATGAAGCTTTATTTGAGTTAAATATACTAAGTTCTACCAATTGGTCTTAATTAAATGGCTAACATTGTATACATCAAACAGCATTTATAAAACAATACAACGTATGTACTTACCCTCCATTTAATCTATAAGGTAGCAAACTTACCTTGCCAGTTTCCACTCTGGCATAGCTTATAACTTAAAAGGTAAGGCCATAGTTTAATCCGTCGAGAAATGATTGCTTCCTTTTAGGTTAAATGAAGGGTATTTTAAGTTGTTTTTTAAAATTCGATTTTATATGATAGTAAAATTACTATTGTTTTCTTAGAATAGTAAAGTTTGTAGTTTTAAATAACTTTATTAGGATATAGTAAAATTAATAATAACATGATGGCTTGGAAATGTATGTTAAGACAGTGTAGAAATGTATGATAATGTAAAGTAAGTGATAGTGAAGGAAGCCAAACTGAGAGGATAGTTAGGTTAGGCCTAGATAAACAAACACTTCTCTTTTTATTTCTTTTTACGCTTTTAGCACTTCCCACTTCTTCACACCTCCACAGCTACACATCGTTTTAATTTTAGGAATTATTCTTTTTTTTTTAGGATACAATATTTTAATTTTTCTAATTACTTTATTAGGCTTTGTTTTATATTTTGCATAAAACAAGGCGAGTTAGCCAAGTGAACACATTTTTCAGTTATATTATACAGTACTAGACAATTTGAAGCTTTGTAAATCAACCAATACATTTAAAGTAGGTAACGTACTTTATCATTCAAAATAAGACTTTGAGATTGTCTTTTTAACCCAGGATTTTTGCCCCTCCCCAAAAATAAATGATAGTTGGTCAAATAAACTAAGGTGAATATTATTGCTTTTTTGTCTTTTTCCAGTCTTCTTGTAGCTCACATTCGGATGATTCTGATGTAAGCATAAAAACTTATTAGCAAAACCCAGGCAAATCGCATGAGATCTAGGTTATTTCCCACACAATGGTAATTTACTTCTTTCTTTCTTCGTTGGTTTGATGTTGATGTTGTGATCATGTGATAGTTAATATTGTTTTGTTTTAATTACATCTGCTTCAGGGGAATATTATTTGCCTTTTTTTTTATATATAGCTTTGGCTGCTCAAGACTTATTTTTTAATTTATCTTTTTGTCATCAGCTTTGGCTGGTCAAGAATTTTTTTTATTTTTTTTTTTATCATTTCGTTTTCAATTTTGTTTAGCTCTAGTTATTATTTTATTTATCTTTCCCTTGTCTGTTGTCTGCAATGATTTATTGTGTTGCTTTATGTTTGAATCTGGTTCTTATGAACTTTGATATATCCTTATTTTTATTTGCATTACAATGCTCATTTTAACAGAAATTATTGAGTGTAGAACTTGCATATTTATGTCAAAGTATTCCTCCTCTT
>CABFWB010001574.1:57203-71593 GCA_902151455.1 Timema bartmani
TTGTTAATAGTCTGTGGCCCCCTTTACCCCCCCCCCTTTTTTTTTTTAAGTCTATTAAATCGTGCGCTAAGTTTAAATTGTGTGTTAACTAACTGGTTCTCATCCACACGATGTGTGATGATTCATGCAAGCCACTTGAGGCATTCCTCCCCCCTCCTCCTTAAAACCCCTATTTCACGCTCACGCAATACAATGTCTTGTAGGCCACATCACAACCCTCTGCCACCCCCTTCTATAATTGTTGAGCATGGAGTTGTAAACATAAAAATACCTACTGAGCCATCAAAACTACTACTTTAAAATATTGGTAGAGTAAAGGTCACTGCACCTATGTGAAAGTAAATTACCTTACCACCATTTTTACCCAAACTTAACAGATCTTTATTGATCTATCAATATTTTAGCTCTAGCTGAACAACTAGAACCGAGCATATTTATTAAGGTGACGCATGAATCATATAACAAAGAATATTTTGTTAGACTCCTTAATATTCAGGAAAATATTTTGTGATATAGCTAGGAAAATATCTGCTTATTTTCTACCCGGTTTTAACATAAAATTCTATCTGCTCGGGTTGTCATGTGACTTAAGACTTCAATCTGGTAATAGACATTATTTGAGACCAAGGTTTGACCCTATGCCAGGTGCATTAATGGTAGTTTCCCTCATTTGATTTTTGCACTTGCTAGTGCATGCATGTTCTCTTAACTACCCTCTCCATCCCTAGATGTATTTAATGTACACTTTCTGAAACAACTGATTATATTAGCCAAAAATTTTCACACTAACCTAACCTAGTATAGTACACAACACACAATCCTTTGGTAACCGATTCATCATTGTGCAAGGGGTAGCTCCAATTTTAAGTGGATATCATAAGAACCTTGCTTGTGTGTTATGGAATGTAGTGTGCTAATATTCTCAGATAGTGGGAGATTTTCACCATTTACATCATTAATGAGAAGCCCGTAAATACAGCTCTACCCTGATTTTGGTTGGAAGAACAGTAAAGAAAATTCAAACGCATTTCTTTGCGACCAACATTGATAAAATTTTACTACATTATTTATGTTATTTTAAAGGTATTGATAATATCTATCAAAAGTAATGGCTTCAATTAACATGACTTGATGCATGGGTATATTAAAATTGTTTTAGTAACTTTAGTGGTAGCCCTGTTTCATTACTCTATAGCTATGTAGTTATTATAAAATCTGACTTCTTCTGAGAATTTAGGCTCTTTTTTATTTTAATGTTTATTTTAAGAATAATGTTCGCACAGTTTTTCATGGTATGTAAATACCAAATTAAAACAACAAAGTACTAATATTTACAGTTTGCTTCTGAATACAATTTTGGCCCATGGAAAAATTTCTTCCTGTTGAGGCCGTAAAGTATGTTCATATATTATTAAGTATCAATTATTTTAAAGTTTGTTATGCTGTAAAATAGATTATTTGTATACCGTATGTGAAGTTTTGATGACATAACATCAGCATTCCCGTTCATATTTGCGTTTTAACAGATTGTATAGACTTCTGCATTTTCTTTTATAAAAATTAAATAATAAATTGGTAAATTAGTTAATCTATCATGAACATTTCAGATATACCACTACAAATTTAATTAATGCTCATTATAAACATTTCTAAAAGACTTAAAGCCACATTTAATCCATATTTGGGGGTGACAAACCTTGATTCATCCTAAATTTCTTGTTATATTTTATTGCACTGGTAGATGCTTGACTCCCAAACTAGACTATATATACAGACAGCCTTGATGGTTAAGGCTTTATATTTGTGAGCAAATTTATACTAGTTCATTTCATGTTTTAGTTGAATCATTATATTTATAAAGAAAACTAATTTTATTTTTTTAAATGTCTGCATTTTTTTAATCTATATTTTCCACCCGTTTGATAAATTTATTTTTTAGAAAATGTTTACATACAACATAAAAACCTTCCAAAATAAATGAGTCATTTAGTTGTTGCATTATATGATACTAAAATATATAATTCCAAGAAAACATTTTAATTTTACAGCACCACTGTTTTTTCATTATTATTTTTTTTCATAATACATTCGAACCTGGCTAATTAGAAGCTGTGAAGGGACCACTAGAAAAGATTTAAATCATCCAAAAATTCTAATTTGAGCTAGAAAAATAATTTAAAAACTCAATTATTCAGTGAAGTAAAATACAATAGTATATTTGTATCATTTTATTCTTAGATTTTCCATAGCAATATGTTCAGAAAGAATAATGTATTTACAGTTGTTTTAAAAACCTAGAAACTTGATAGTTTTTTGGAATTAATACTCTGAGTCGTAGTAAACTCTTCTAGTTTATTCAGCGCCTGGAGAATAGAGAGGCTTACATTGTACTTCAAAAAACCGTCTCGACTCTTCTGTGGTCCATGGCCTGTGTAGATGTTGGGATCGGCTTCTCTGGAAGTTTCATCTATTCCCCTTCTTCACCTGAAGATTCACTGTAATTTCTCTGGTTCATAACATCTGCCAAAATTTCTGCATCTGTCAATTCACCGCAAACTGCTAAGTTCTCGTCCAAGTTCACAAAATCCTCATAAGAAACACCTGTGTCATGTCCAACAACTTCCCACTTGTCCACAGCAGGTACAATCTCCTCATTGGCTTCATTTTGCTCTTCACCATCGTAGTGGAAGAAACCTACTTTTCAAAAACAGTTGGCGACAGTGTTTTGTGTCACTTGGTCCCACATACTGTTACACATTCGGAAAGCTTGGAGTGTCATTTTTAATGTTGCCATTCTTGCCAGTTTAAGCACCTGATAGAATGTTCTAAGAGATTTTTTTTTCAAGGTAATTTTACTTCGAATTAAACAAAATAAGTTTAAATCACAGTATGTTTGCATGTAATATTTTAACATAGTTTTGATAGAAGGTTCAAGGGACTAAGGGAGAAGTTTGAATTAAACACGAATTCAAATCATATACGTTTGAATGATCCAAGTTCGACTGTATTATTAAATATTTTAGAATTTAAACCACAAAACATAATGCTTCTCAACGTTATGAACTATTATTGATTTGGAGTGTCATCTCCCAACAAACAAGCTGGCTAACTACATATCTTTGTTAATCCTTTTATGTAAATGTAGCAAGAAAAATTACCGACAAAAGAAGAACGGTTGGTGCAAAGTAAGAACACCAGTGGACCAAGTAGCGGAAGACCCCAGTTTGCCGATGATCTGGTCCCACCCCCTATCCCTCCACCCCCGGCCAACTATCAGGGCAGTAATGGTCCAACACACAGGATGTCAGGTCAGTAAAAACTTCCTCCCATCTTTACTATATTTTAAGCTCCGTCACTATTCATTTGTCAAAGTATGATTGTTGCAGTGGAAATGTAATGATTAGATTTCACTTTTTCATATCACTAGCTTAATAAATTTCAAGATCTTTACTATGTTTATCTAATATGATATGTATAGATTACTAGACTGATTTTGTTCATAGTTTATATTTATACGTTAACTTGACGTTACGTCATACGTTTACGTTAACGTTTTCTTGAAAACAAAGGAAAGATGGCGCCAAACAGCTATTTAAAATTAAACATTAAAAAAAAAGGATAGAAGATCAAGGTCTACACATTTACCTGACAACTGTAGACCTCAAAGGTCACATATAAAAACACAACAAAACAGATAATTAAGAAATTTTTGGGGTACATCTGTCACCTTCTTCAGTAGAAAAGAGTAAATTACACACCGGGCTGTAAGTCATAGTCCAATTAAAGTTTTACTCTTTTCGCTGAAGAAGGTGTCTGATGTACCCTGAAAATTATATAATTATATGATGTATTGTGTTTTAATTGTGAACTTTTGAGGCCTACAGTTTTTTGGTAAGTTGTGTAGGTATTTCCCTTCTCTCTTTTCAATGTTTAGTTCTAAATTTGTCTTGATTATTTCTAAAATTATAACATATAACTTAGTATAACATTGTTTTCACAGCATGTTGGCGGTATGTATTTTCTTTTTGGTTTTACCGGCCAAATTTGTTCAACACGTAGCTAATAAATATTGCTATTATTTGAATCTCATGAGTACCATAACCTAACATCCCATTGAAATCAATCAGACTTTGAAGTGCATTTGCTTTTGCAGCTTATTGTGTGCTACATTAGGAATATTATTTAGTTTTATATATTTATGTTGCTTCACTTCTGCTAAAATTGTCTAGCCAGTATTTTTATGTTTTTTAAAAAAAAAAATTTTAACATATAAACTTGATCTAAACAATTTTAGACACTAGGGTCCTTAAAAAAAAAAGTTTTATATTTGTTTTGGAGTTAAGTTTTTCTCTGCATTTGTTATTTGAATGGTATATATGTGAGCATGTATATGTATGTGGTCTCTCGAAATGTTACTTTTATTATGTCTCTCTTCACTTTTCATGTTTTTGTTCAGTTTTGGACTTTTAGTGTAGAATATCTAAGAGTAAAACGGGTGGCAGGCTTTTGGTACATGTTACATTTGTAGTAGGGGCTAAGTGTGTTTGTCCGTGTAGAGGAGAGCTTATCAGATGCTGAGGAAGACTCCAAAGCCACCACTTTTTCCATGTCCACGCACGAAGGAGCTGTCACTACTACCAAAAGGAAGCAGTCGAGAATAAATCTACGCATAGCTCGACAAGCCCAGCTCAAGAGGTAAGTCATTATTTGGAAAAGGGAAATTTTTACTACTGAAAATTTAAAAGCTTTAAATATATATAATCCATTGATAAATATACTTTTTTCATTTTAAAAAAACTTTCTAATATTATTTATTATAATTTGAAAAATATATTGTTGATAACGTTAGGATAGTTGCTTCAGTGGCTGCATGGTATCAGTTGTCTTTTTCACGTTAGAATGTCCTGCTAATGATGGAGAGATCGGGGTTCAAATCCCGGTTGGGTTTACTGAGGGTGTTTTTTTTTTTCCTAAATGGTTTCCCACTCTCCTTCCACACAAATGTGGGGTGGATTACCTCTAAAAATGCTTCCTTCCTCATCCCAACTCCTTTAGAGTAACTATCATATACGAGCATAACCTGAACGGGTATTAGGATGTGATAAAAAATTAAATATATAAATTTATGGTTTTAAGATTCATTTTTTACCAGACAATACCAGTTTAATCGTGTTGAGCCAATCAAAAATTTGTTTGTTTAAAAATAATAAATAACTAATTTCATTAAACAAAATAAAAAAATAATCTCTACTATTTTCATTATTAAACTGGTTAGGTGATCACCTCATTTTGATGGTTTCTACCAAGCAACTCTCTGTGTGTGTGTGTGTGTGTGTGTGTGTGTGTGTGTGTGTGTTTGTGTGCTTCTTAGGCTAGTTTTACATTGAAATGATTGATGCCATGGTGATCTGTCTTAGCGTTAGAAATATTTTGAGTTCGGAAGTCTTGTCTTTCACCCATTCCATTCTTTTCAATGTCTGCCGCTACATCTAACTGCCTTGGGTTTCATACCCAAAAAGGCCGAAAATTTATTTCAAACACAACAAATTTATTAAAAGTATACTAGCAGCAATTGTAACCGACAACCACCCACGCAAAACCTGCTTAGCCAAAAATGTACCGTTTTCTTCATCACTGACTTAATTGAAAATATGTATTATCTTTATGAAGACATAATATTGTACATTCTTACATAACATTTGAGAGTCGAAACGCTGAATTAAAAAAAACTGAAAAATACCTGGAAAGCAACTACTGACCAATAAAATAAACCCCAACAATTTTCTTGGGATCGGTCGTATCGCGCCGATATCCTAAGCACACCATTTCAACTTTTAGTGATATTCGATAAACAACTTTGTTTAAATTCACGTGTGACTAATGTCTCAAAAAAAAATAGGTGGCTAGAAATATTGCATCTTTCTGCATTTTAAATACAGTAAAATTAAATATACTAGCTGAAAAAGTGAAGATATTTTCAAACCCTATTTGACTTGAATGTCTAATTCATTTATTTTCATATTATTAGTGTTTTATTTTTAGAGCCGCGTCTTACTACTCGGTCAGGCTATATGCTTATGATGTACTAATTACACTTATGGTTTTAGTGAATAGAAAGGCTATATTTAGAGGAAGTGTGTCCACATTTGTGTGGAGGAAGAGTGTAAAACCATTTTGGAAAAACCACCCTCAATACACCCAACTGAGAGTCGAGCCTCGATCATTCTGTCATTGACAGTCTAGTCTACTGCAAGAGTAGCGTGTTAGACCACACTGCCACTGAAGCGGGCGTTATTTTTATTAATAACTTAGTAAAATAGATAAATTGTATCTATATTTGGGTGTAAGCCCAAAGCTTTTTTTTTATTTTCTTTATTTGTTGCGTTAAGATTTCAATATATGCCATTCATTTAATAAGATTGTTTTATTTCAAGGCTGCGGATGGCGCAGGAAATTCAGCGCCAACTGGAGGAGGTAGAAGTAAAGCAGCGTGAATTGGAACAAAGGGGTGTCAGTGTGGAGAAGGCCTTGCGGGGAGAGGGAGCAGGTATATCTTTGGACCACACTCTAATAAATACGGCTCTTTAGGTGATTTGGTCACTCAAGGGGGGGCATAACTCTTAGGTCTTGGAACCATATTGAGACTATCATAAAAGTGTTACATGACAATATATGCTGGTGGCGGTATGTATGAGGAAGGTTAGCTATATTAATAAAATAAGTAAAATGTTTTTTAAATGTCCACAGCATCTTCTTATTTTACATATGAATCTCTAATGTGAAACTTAATAAACATGGTAAAAGCACAGGGTTGTTTTACTATATTAATAATAAGTTGCTTTACAAAAGAGTGCCTATAGGTTAACATAATAAAACACATTCCAATTTAAAATTAAAATTTTTTTTTTTTCAAATCCTTAACACCCCTTTTAATCTTTAATAATCCCTAGTTTTAACCCAAAAAAATCATCATCATTATTATCATACAGTTTCCTGCCAGTGTGAGGGTCTATCTCTAACCTAAGCCTCTCCATTTACTTCTGTCCTCCCACCACTTTTCTTCATCCACTCCTCTCTTCACTTCCTTTATGCACCTGTCCCTGGGTCTTCCTCTTGGCCTCCTGACTGCCTCCTCCATTTAGAGCATCCTTGGAATCCTCCCCTCTTCCATCCTCTTCACATGTCCATACCTCCTCAATCTCACTTGTTCTATCCTATCCTGCAGGGGTTTCTCCTTAACACACACACACACACACGCTCTCTTTCTCTCTCTCACCTTGTCCTTCCATTCCTGTATCCTCCTCTTATCCTTTCCTTCATCATCCAGGTTTCTGATGTATACTTCAATATTGGGACATAGTACGCCCTGTATATAACTTCTGCGGCACTGCTCTACTCCAGACCAGACTTCTGACGCTTTTATACAAGGCCTCTACCACACTTCCCAAGTACTTGAAGCTTCCCACTTTCTTAAGTTGCTCTCCTCCTAACCTAAAAATAGGAACTATTAATTTTTAATTTGAATTGCACCAGTAACAAAGGCCGTATTTTCAATTTGTGGAAAGCTAAAATGTTGTCTCTCATGATGCAGATTTGGGTGAGCAGATGGATGAGAGTGAATTGTTGCGAGAGTGGTTTGATCTGTTGCGAGAGCGTAGCGAAGTGCATCGTTACGAGCGGGAGTTGATGGTGCGGGCTCAAGAGATGGAGTTGGAGGATAGGCATGCTCGACTCCAACAAGAACTCAGGGATCGGATGAGTGTCGATGGTATGTACCTCTTGAACTATAACAAGCTTTTTTTTAAATATTTACATTATTTCATGACATACATTAAATCAAATAAATATTAGTACCTAGTTTTGAATTTTTTAGTTAAAAGTTTTTTACTGGTTAAGTTCTTATTTTTATCTTTATCGCTATTTTTATCTTTATCACTCTTTTCTTCTTTTGTTTTTCCGTAGACTCGAATAAGTCAAGAGATGATGTCGCTAAGGAAGGACAGATCCTGAAAGAAATGTTGGAAATAGTGGAGCGCAGAGACTCTCTCATCCTTCTGCTGGAGAAAGACCGACAAAGGTGCGGCGGCAGGAGCCCTATTTCAGGGCGGCTGCATCACTTCCCGTCACGAGCCACCAACAACTGCGCCATAGTAGTATTTGTCCTGCTGGCGTGGACTCTGTCCTATGTTGTAGTTGGCTCGCTCCTCTAAACTTGCATGCCTCTGGTCTCTCGGTCTGCCTGTCTGTCTGTCCACTCATTAACTTTAATACCTGGTTCCTTTTAGCAGATGTGGCAACTTTTCGCTGTGAAACTGATCCTTAACTCAAAATGTTATACAGTAAAACCCTGTTAGACTTAACCTCGGTAGTCCGAAATTTCGGATAATCCGAACACACTTTCCGAAAGATGGGGGAAAAAAATTAAGCCAAATGAAAAATATTTTATTGTTAACAAGCTCAAATTTAAAATATAAATTGTGATATCTGATAATAAATGTTGTAGTCAACACAATGTATTTTCCTGTAACTAGCTATTATTATTTGAAGCCAAGGTATTAGAGATACTGTTTTTAAATTTTTAAGATTCGTAAATCTCTCAAATAATAATAGGATTTGAGAGGATCGAGAAATTGACTGTCCCATTCCTAATATTAAATAATTTATACTTTAAAAATGATTAATAAATTCATACTATAACTTTTTATTTGTTTTTTAGTGATAAATAAAATGATAGAATATTAGGAAAATGGTAGAGCACAAATAAAAGTAAAAACACTGACACATATTAACACTATTTATTTACTACACATATTTACAATATTGTAGTATCGAAATATTGAAGTGTGTGTAAATATGTGTCAGTGTTTTTACTTTTATTTGTGCTTTACCATTTTCCTAATATTCTATCATTTTATTTATCACTAAATGTTTTTGCTCAATGCACTTTTTTAATACATATTATTTGTTTTTTAAAAATGTCACTTTAAGAAAGTTTTAATATTTTGTGAGAATGCAACTCCTATTAAAAATCATTCTCACTTGATCAATTGTAAACTTACCCTAAATTGAAAAATAATCACAGCACCAAAATGTATATACAAACAGTGTATAGATTAGTTTAAATAATTAATAATTTGTAATTAACCCTCGGTCAGTTTCACTTTGTTCATAAGAATGCAAAAGTATTTAATAATTTAACGTGTGTAGTTGATTAACGCAAGACGATAAAACATTTGTTATCATAAAAGTTTATTGAATTTTTCTGAAGTATAATACAAATCACTATGTTTTGTAAATAATTTTATTTTTGCTCATCAGAAACTAATTCCATCTATTTAAATGTTATAAATAGCAAATATTTATTTTCCTATTTTTTTTAAGAAGTGTTGTTCTGTAAACTTTGCCACCTCCAGTTAATGCTTGTTTAGAGTTAATGATGGGCAAATAGTGGTGTAAGGTTTATCGTGGTGGTGGTTGAATGTTTTTATTTTTATGTTTTTACAGTTGAAAAAGTAGTTTGCATTATAATGTTGCCTGTTTGTTGCTTTAAAACTGCTCTCTTAGCATAAACAATTATGTATGTTAGATAATATTAATAACATATATATTTATTGAAACATAATTTTTGTCAAATATATATTATGATCATTTCAATAATAATATTATATTGGTAAAAAAAATATATGTAATTTCATGTAATTTTTTTTTCTTTCTATTTTATGGCATTTCATACGACACTCTTTAAGTTTGTGATATATTTAACCAACAAAAATAACTTAAATGTATTCACAAATTTCTTAAATCAATATTCACCTTTGTAATTCTTTTTAAGGCGGCATTTCTCGAATTGCTAAATGTTTTTTTGAAAATATGAAAATGTAAGGTTGAATATATTTATTGCATATTATTATATATGTGTGTGTGTGTGTGTGGTGTTTGGGCATCACTAATAATGTCAGCCTAAAAGCCACTACAACTAAGGTCATTGTTGTCACAACACACGTCACATTATGACAATCTGCTTAGTCACACAGTTGAATTGGCATGGTTTTGATGTTGAGTGGCATGCACAGCAAACATTATTCATTAGGTAAGCTCTTAGTACTATAACCTTTTTTTTTATTACCAACCCATTGCCACTGCTAAGCATGAACAATCTTTTGATACAAACACTTGCATAATTTTTGCCTTGTATGTATTTATATCACATAATTTGTTTGAGAAACTTTTATGAATTACTACTATTATTATTTTACAAATACAGTAGTCTCTCAGTGTTAAACGAGACAAGGCCCATTTCAAAGTAACAAGAACCTAAACCTCTGGCTGGAATGTGCAAATTTGCTCCTCAAACCAAATTAATTTTTTGGGCTCATTCAACTCTTAACCAATCCCACATTCATGGGAAAAAGAGGTAACCAGTCCCACATTTATGGGAAAAAGAGGTAACCAGTCCCACATTTATGGAAAAAAGAGCTTAAAAAAATATTTTTATGTATTTTGGTCAAAACTAGGTTTTTTTTAGTGTTGGTGCTGCTATCCGGCCAAACATTCTCATACTGTACACAGCCCATCGGTATCCCCAATGGGACACACACAAATAAAAAAAGTTGTCTGAGCCCAACGCAGTCCCACTCAATAGCTACACCCATATGAATGTGATCCTTTAGGTTGTAGGAAAGTTTGGAAACAAATTACGTTGCTTGGTCTGCAGTGGTGATCAAACCTGTGAAATATAAAAATTACCTAACATATATTTTTGAAGTAGACCTACATAATATAATATTTATTTCATAAATATATAACATTAGAAATTTAAAATAATATATATCAACTGTCTGGTTTTTACCATTTGACGATCTTTTTTTCCCACATAACTTTACACTTTTCACCCCTTCTGATTCATTCTTTAATTTCCATTCACACGCAGAGAGAGCTTTGTCTTAAATGTATTGTCAAGTTTTACGCATCCTATTAAGTCGTTACTTTTTCTCAGATTAGTGCTATGTAAAAGGATGTGTGTTGCACGCATCCCTGTCTCAGATTACACTGAACTTTGAACAATCATTTTACGTCAATACCTTGACTTTAGCTACCTCAAGTTTCATATCTTCACTGATTCGTCAGGTTTCATTTATAACCTTGTTTCCATATTTTGTCTCTTGCTTCGCTCTCTAGTTGCATTTCGCCGCCACCGTGTGCCAACTTGTTTCTTTCGTCTATCAGTCCTTGAATAGAAGTAGATCAATGCACAGTGTTTGTTTTTTTATTAATTGTTCACATTGGATATCCTATATTCGTGACTAAACATATTAATAATACTTATTTTTGTGATTAAAATAACCAAACTATTCATACTTAATGTAATAGTAAGCTAAATAAATTATACTCTGGTCCTTAACCAGTCGAAAGAGCGAGTTATTGCTGTAATAGTATTAATTTTAATACACTTTTAAACTAATATTAGGTAGTACATGTACAAAGAGTACATGAGATAGTAGAGGAAGCAAGACAGAGATGGTATGGCCATGCAATGAGGATGTTGGGAGTACATGAGATAGTAGAGGAAGTAAGACTGAGATGGTATGGCCATGCAATGAGGATGTTGGGAGTACATGAGATAGTTGAGGAAGCAAGACTGAGATGGTATGGGCATGTAATGAGGATGTTGGAGTACATGAGATAGTAGAGGAAGTAAGACTGAGATGGTATGGGCATGTAATGAGGATATTGGAGTACATGAGATAGTAGAGGAAGTAAGACTGAGATGGTATGGACATGCAATGAGGATGGAATGGAAATGAAGTAGGAAAAATACCACAAGGGTGGTTGAGAAAAAGATTGGAGGAGCAGATAAAAGAAAGTGTGCAAGTGAGAGGAGGAGAGTGGTAATGGAGTTTTTTTATATGACTAGTATCTGCAGACAGGCTAAAATTTGGTAAATATATATATATATATATATATATATATATATATTTTAAACACATTTTGCTCAACTTCTTAAATTAACTCGCCCTATTTTCTTGGCATAACATAAGATAGTACAAAAAAATTAAGCTATTTATTTTCCAGTCTAACCTTACAATAAACTTAGTTTTGGCTCTGAAGTTTAGTAACATACTACATCTCATGAAAAAAAATTACATAATGAAAGAGTGATTCTGCATCTTTTATATTTTACAAAATAGTAGTTAAACGCAATATGTTTATCTAGCTAAACAATGCAGATTTTTGTTAATTATTATTATTACTAAAATGAACTTTTTTTTAGAACTTTTTATCTCTAGATAGCCAAACTGGTGAAATCTCTTCAAACATGAAAGTACATTTTATATTATGATTTTTTAAATAAACTTAAATGCAAAATTTAATAAACGAGATGTTAATTTAATATAGTAATTCTTAAGTTTTGAACTGAATAGCATGCTTATATGAAATAAAAATTAATACAATTTATTTATGATTTTCACACATAAAATAGTGATAAAATGTGTTTTCTTTTATTTAAGGTATCAGGAAGAAGATCGCGACCTTGAAGCACAGATGCTTGCCAAAGGCGTCAGACTCACACCATTAAGAAAAGAATCCCATGTTTGATGAGTGTTACAGATGTATGCTGGTTTTATTTTCGATCAGATCAGAACTTTGAATTTCAGCTTCCCTCAAAGTTAAACTTTGTGATAATCACACATCACAAATTGTGATAAGCTCATTTGAGCTTTCTTTTAATACATATATTTTAATGAAATATTCTGTATCTCTACAAGGAAAACCTCTTTTCTCTTTGAGTTAATTGTATTATATTTGGAAGATGGTACAGGAATATATCTTCTTCCAAATATAATGAGATATTCTAAAAATGAATGTATGTATATATTTTTTTTAAACTAGTCAAACGCAATAAAACTAACTAAACTCGTAAAATTTTAGGTTGTGTTGACAGTTTATGTGAATATAATGTGTGAGACATTGATTTAAAAGAGGATTTCATTATTTTTTTGACAGATAACAAACTGAAAACTCAACTATTGTCACTAAGTATTTTGTCGTGTGAGCGACTGCCTTATTGTATAAAGACTGTCTCGTAACTATAATCTTGCATTGTACGTGTTGCATTGGGGGTTGCGTCAAGTGGAAGGGAAGTAAAGAAATTCCTTAGCAATAATTTTTTCTTATGAAAGAGGTCAATTTTAATTAGACTATTATATTTTAGTATTAATAGAAACTAGAAGAAAAATTGTTTTTTTGCAATCGATCTAAAAATAAATTTCACGATTACATAATTTGTCATATGATTTAAATATTCATTATACATACCGATATAAATTATAAAAATGAAGCATTCTAATAAAAAAAATTTCACTTATCATAATTTGTGATAAATTCCAAAACTCATTGGACATTATATTAATTATTACATGAAATTCAAAATAATAGTTAGGTCACTTCTCTTCCTATAATGTGATGTGGGAAATTTTTTATTTTAGTATGCTTTTTTATTTAACATTTACACATTTCACTATTGTAGCAGTTAAGAGTTTTTGATAGCTTCAATTCTTTCTCACTTTAAAAATTATAATTTAGAAGTGTGTAGAGAAAAATATACTGCCTGTGTATTGTAATTATTTTTATTGTAGATTTTAAATATTAAATGTCTACTTAAACACATTCATAGTTAATTCAGTCATACTTTGTACAAAAAATATAGTCAAATATATCAATTCATTTATTTATTAATTTTATGCCAAAAGAAAATGTAAATAATATAATATAGCTTTATCTATGTATGCTTGGTTATTACCATATTTATAAAAATGTATTATTGCTTTGTAAACAATGTAACATTTTTTATTGTGTGTAAAAATAATTTTCATAATATAATTTATTGTACATAGTTTTGTTTATTGTTAAATTTTTCAGATCATTGGAATGTCTATATGATATTACACCTGAGACAGAAACAGGGTACAGAAACTTCACATCACTTCTGGTAGAAAATGAACAATATTGTGATATTTTCTGGAAATTGTTCATTTATTAGTTTAGTAGGACTTAAATTTGTGGATAATCCAATGATCCCATTTAAAGCTAAGTCAGTGTACATAGTAGATTATATCCGTTCAGTCGTGTGAAGATGCTGTGATTAGTAGCATTGAGTAATGTTGTAATACAATAATTACCGGTATTATCTGTGTAAAAGGCATGTCTTATGTCTAACAATGCATTAACTGTCCAAAGTTATGTATAAAATAAGAGTTTGCAAATGAAATTTGTTATTGCTGTATTTATAATGAAATGAATTATTACCTAATGACTTGGAAATGTACAATAATGTAAAGTAGGTGATAGTGAAGGAAGTCAACCTGAAAGGAGAGTTAGGTTAGGCCTAG